>PVKC010011861.1:0-24263 GCA_004027635.1 Crocidura indochinensis | reverse complement strand
TTTCAGGGACTACTTGGTTTGAATGTCTTGAGTTCAGCTCTGTACATGGCCCTCTGATATTGCTGGGAGCATTATCAAACTACTATACCTAGAGAAGTCTCCAACAACTTTACATGGCTTTCCCCATTTCTTCTATAAAGGAAAGATATATTATGAATACAAAATTCACTGCATACTTTTGGAAGGTATTTGTAAAAACAAGAGTCCCCAATGAACATCTTTATTAGCTTGTAGAAAACTTAGCTCTATTTTCATGCTAACTGACTGTTTGTTCATGAGTCTGTACGTGCATCCTGATTAACTACAACAAACTTTCTGAATGCTAAGATGTATGTTCTGGCATAAACTATCATACTTTTCCGAACTTGACTCTTTACTTCCCACATCTCAAACATGATCCCTCATTTTATCCTAGAATATCAGCCTCATGGCTATACTACAATTCTCTTCATAACTTAGTATCTATCCTCTAATACCTTTTCAACTTCTTAGACTATTACACTTGAAGAAATATATTTTATCCCATGATCCATAGTCTCTGCCATGTTTGCTCATTGGCCTGTTTCATAGATTCATTTAACTCCCAAAGAGAGGCAAATCAAGCTGAGAAAGCGTTTGGGTACACTGATCTTACAGCTGATAGCTCTGAAGTGATTCAAGAGTGGAGTAGGGCAAATCACCTGCTCTGCTAAATCCTCAGGAGCTGCACACACACACACTACAACTGCTGCCATGCCAAGGGCCCAACTACATTTCCACTGACTCTGCAGAGACACACTGGACTGCCCAAACTTCATTCAGGTCTGCTGATATGGGAGCTGAGAACTCTGGGATATTTTGGGAATCAGGATGAATAGCCTCCCTCCCTTCTTTCCTTCTCCCTGTGCCTTCCTACTTCTTGAAGTTCCTACAGCCATACTCATGACCACAGCTACTGCCATGCCAAATTGCCAGCCCAGCTATACAGAAAAAACTTTATGTTGCACTTATCATGCTGCACCGTCATATCTTTAAACATTAACACTAACGTAGGAACTCACCAAAGTAGATGTAAAATTATCACAGAAGTCACCTATGCTCAACAAACAAAACCAATAACAGAATGCTCAACTCGTAAAAGTTTAGAAAGCCTTCAGACAATGACTTAATGACCCTGTTTTGATTATGTCAATTCTCCCAACTTTTCTTTCAATAAAGTTTTTATTTGTTAATTCCATTACCATTTAGTTATAATAAGCAATATTTCAGGTAAATTATTCATACCTGACAAGGGGCAGTTTTTGTGAGGGTGGGAAACTGTGATGGTAAAATGGTAGAAGAACTGTTACACTGGTGGTGAGATTGATATTGGAACATTAAATGCCAGGAATAACTGTATTATGAACAATATCGTAAACCACAGTGTTTAAATAAAAAATTAAAGGAGAAATAAAATTCATATTGTAATATAACACCCACATAGATCACTTAGAGGAGTTTTACAAAAGGCATTTCAGTTTTCCTCTGTGCAATGTACTCTAATATTTTCTACCTATATGCTCATTGCATATTTTAAAATAATTTTAGTTGGACCATACTTGGCATTTTAATAGGTTGAGAAATGTTCCACAAGCACTGCATCCCTAACACTCTTTTATGTTGTCATGTTTTGCCTATGGGTTTAGCTTTGAGTTTTGTTTATATAATTCCTTGCTCTGGGTTGCCCTTAACCTTTATTTTTAGAGATTTAAAATATTATTTTCATTTCTCTATATTCAGATAAAACAACATTTCATATAAAGTCAGTCATTAAATTTTCTGTGTTCTCATGCATTTGTTATAATACATGAATTTTTTAAATGAATATTTTTCTCTACTTTGACTATAATAAATAATATGGAAGTTAAGACACTTCACATTATAAGGTCTTTGAAATTATATCTAATCCTAATCAAGTCATTGATATGAATCAGGCAGGATCCAAAAACATCCGGAAACTAGGGAACAGTTGGATTCTGATCCCTGCCTGATACTTTTCAATGCTGCTACTGCCCAATACCCAGGGCTGCAGATGCTGGGACCAACCCAACACAAAAGAGCCTGCAGAAGCCTCATGAACGAAGGTGAGCTGGCCCTGCTTATGAAGGAAGGAGCTAGAGAAGTCAGGCTGCTCCACTTCGTGGCCATGCACATCTCTTAGTCAATGAGACCTACCACAACACGCAGAAAACATCACACTTCAAGTGTGACAATGGGGAAACAATGCAGAACAACACCATGCATAGAGGATGAAGATGGCAACTTTGATGACCTGAAAAGTGCCAACCACCTATTTAGCCTCTCAGATAAGGAATTTAGAAAAGTCTTCCCCAAAACAAAAGCCCAGGCCCAGATTGATTCACTAACGGATTCTTTCAAACCTTTCCAGAGGACCTTCTACCATCCTTTCCAGGTTCTTCAGGAAATTGAAGAAACAGAAACACTGCCAAATAGTTTTATAAAGCTAACATCAATCACCTTGATACCAAAAGCTGACAGAGATGCTACCAAAAAAGAAAACTACAGACCATTGATGAACATAGATGCAGAGATCTTCATCAAAATCCTAACAAAAAAAAAAAATAATAAGATCTGAGTCCTCATCGAGAAGGTCATACATCATGTTCAAGTAGGTTTCATTCCAGAGATGCAAGGGTGGTGTAACATATACAAATCTATCAACATAATACAACATATCAACAAAAGAAAAATAAAAACATATGATCATATCAATTGATGCAGAGAAAGAATTTGATAAGGTACAACACCCATTCATGATAAAAACTCACAACAAGATGGGAATGGAAGGAACTTATCTCAGTATAATCAAGGCCATTTAACACAAGCAAATGGCAAATATTATTCTCAATTCTTTCCTCTAAAATCTGGTATAGGACAAGGCTGCCTCCCTCTCACCACTCATATTTAATATAGTACTGGAAATACTTTCAATAGCAATTAGGCAAGAAAAAATATCATAGGCATATAGATAGGAAAGGAAGAAATCACTCTTACTGTTTTCAGATGACATGCTACTATATTTAGAAAATCCTAAAGACTCTGCCAGAAAGCTTCTAGAAACAAAATATTCATATAGCAAAGTTGCAGGCTACAAAATTAATACACAAAAATCAATGGCCTTCTTTATAATAATAATGATAGAAAAGAAACAGATTTAAAAAAATCCAAATCACACTAACTCAAACACCTTGGAGTCAACATAACTAAAGAGGTGAAGGATCTATACAAAGAAAATTGCAAAGCATTGTTTCAAGAGATAAAAGATGACACAAGGAAATGGAGACACATACCATGTTCATGGATTTGGAGGAACAGTACCATTAGAATGACAATACTCCTCAAAGCACTGTACAGATTTAATGCAAGTCCTCTAAGGATACCCAGGATATTCTTCAAAGAAGTGGATCAAGCACTTCTGAACTTAATTTGGAACAATAAATACCCATGACTAGCTAAAACAACCCTTAGGATAAAAGAAGATCAGAAGCATCACTTTCTCTAGCTTTAACTAGTATTACAAAGCAATATTCATCAAAACAGCATGGCACTGCCATGGGTAGTGAAATAAAGACAGACCCTCAGATCTATGGAATAGATTTGAATATTCAGAGAATGTTTCCTAGACATGGATTAATTAATCTTTGATAAAGGGGCAAGACATGCAAAATAGAGCAGGAAAAGTCTCTTCAACAAGTGGTGCTGGGACAACTGGTCAGCCACATGGTAAAAGCAAATTGGACCTCCATCTAACACCATGCACAAAGGTCAAGTCCAAATGGATTAAAGACCTTAATATCAGACCCAGATCCATAAGATATATAGAAGAATACGTAAGTTAAACACTCTATAACATTGAGACTAAAGGCATCTTCAAGGAAGAAATAGCAGTATACAAACAAGTGAAAGCAGTTATAAACAAATGAGACTATATTAATCTGAGAAGCTTTTACATATCAAAGAAAAAATTTCCTAGGGTACAAAGGCCACTTACTGAATGGGAGAAACTATTCACCTAATACCCATAAGATAAGGAGCTAATATTTAAAATATACAAGTACTGTCAGAACTTAAGAAAAACATCTAACCCCATCAAAAAATGGGAGTAAAAATAATCAGACACTTCCTCAAAGAAGAAATACAAATGGACAAGAGATACATGAAAAATGCTCCATATCACTAATCATGAGGGAGATGAAAATCAAAACAACAATGAGGTACCGCCTCATACCACAGAGACTGGCACATATCACAAAGAATATGAACAATTAGTGCGGGCAGGGATGTGGGGAGAAAGGAACACCCATATACTGTTGGTGGGAATGTCATCTAGTCTAGCCTTTATGGAAAACAATATGGAGATCCTTCAAAATCTGGAAATTGAACTCCCATATTATCCAGCTATACCACTCCTAGCTATATACTCTAGGAACACAAAAACACAATACAAAAATGCCCTCTAAGTATCTCTGTTCATTGCAGTGCTATTTACAATAGCCGGAATCTGGAAAAAATCCAAATGCCCAACAATATATGAGTAGCTAAAGAAACTGTGGTACATATACATAATGGAATACTATGCAGTTGTCAGGAGAGATGAAATCATGAAAATTTCCTATACATGAATTGACATAGAATCTATTATGCTGAAAGAAATGAGTCAGAGGGAGAGAGAGCAACAGAGCATAACCTATCTCAACTATGGGATTTAAGAAAAATAAATGAGCATGGTATAATACCCAGAGACAATAAAGATGGAGTCTGGAAGAACTGGTCCATGATATGAAGCTCACCACAAAGAGTGGTGAGTGCAATTAGAGAAATAACTACACCAACACCAATTATGGCAATGGTAGTGAGTGAGAAAAATAGGATGCCTGTCTCGTATCCAGGCAGAGGATAAATGGGGGGGAGGAGGAGATCGGTGGCATTGCTGGTGGGAAGATTGCACTGGTGAAGTGGGTGTTCTTTTTTATAACTGATACCCAACTACAAACATGCTTGTAATCCTGGTGCTTAAATAAAGATATTATTAAAAAATCCAGAAACTTGTAAATCTGTAATTTATGGTGAAATAATGCTGGATTTCAGGGCTTTTGTGAGGATCAAATGAGATAATATACATAAGTAGTAATAGCATAACTAACATTAATTATACTTTTTATAGTGGAATTATCTTATAAAGTCACACAAGTAGGAACCCACATAGACAGGACACGAGCCAAGTCTACAATTTTACTACCATTTGGTTTTCTTAATTAAGTATTTTGTGCCTAACAAGAATTCAGTAATAGGTAACTATTATTATTACTTAACAAAAGGGTTGAATGAAAATTGAATGAATGCTTTGGCAGAAACTGTGGAATGTCTGTAACTGCCTGTTGGCCTAGAGATCATTTCATTCATCATTCTGCTATTAGTTTGCTAGTTAAAATGCTGTTTTGTTTTTCTGTGTGAGTGGCTGTGACTATATGATTAAAATTCACCAGATCTGGAAAATGAGTTTACTGTCTTCAGTAGTCTTAATGACCACATAAGATTAACTGCAAGACTGATTCAACTATGCATAAATTAAATATTAAGATTGATAAAAAAAAATCCAATTTGACTAAAAAGGATTTGAGACTATGTATATCAACTAATTTTCTTTGTGCAATTTAGTTCAATTCAAACCAACTATATAGTACAAAACACTTTTGGGATAGCAAGAAAAATAAGTAATAATTCTTGCTTCCAAGGAATTCATAATCAGGTGTGAGTGGGGACAGAGGGAATATGATATCTAATATAAGACAGGACAAGATTATTTTCATGAAATTTCAATGAATAATAAGGTTCCAAGGAGTAATGAATGCTGCATGTCTTGTGCATACTACTCCTTTCTCTGGATTGAGTATGATTACTTTACGAGAGAATTATGAAAAGGAAAAGAGGTGCTGAAAAATGGAATGATAAAAAATTATTCTTGTTCTCAAAATTAAGAATCTGAGTCATTCTCATGACTGTGTTAGTGGAAATATCATAGATTCAAAGGTTTTAGAATTAGTTATTAGCAGAATGATGTGAGAATAGTTTATATACAAAAGGATCCTGGTGATTACTAAATGTCATTGAAATACCAAACTAGTTTTTCCATGGGTTATTAAATTAGTGAACATTAGAAATATGCTGTATACATAGGAATTAGTTGAATTTTAAGAAATTCTTAGGGGAAAAAAAGAAAAATGAGATGTATTAAAATTATTAAGTTAATAATGTATCAGGGAAGGAGAGATAAAGCAGAAGTTAAAGTATTAGCCTGGCATGCTATCAACCCTAGTTGATCCATGCATCGCATATAGTCCTTCAAAGCCAGTCAGGCACAACTCCTGAGCAAACAGCCAGGAATAGCCCTTGAACATTGTGGGTGTGACTCAAGGTCCACCATCTCCAGAAAAATCAAGCAAAAAAAATCAGGAAATATTAGCATACAAAGGATGCTAACTAAATAAGTTATCCTGAAGCATAGTCTTTTATAGGCCCCTAGATTCAACACATTTATATTTAATAAGAAATAATTATTTGAATAAAGTTATAGAAGACTTGTTCCTTGACTGGTAGATTACCTGGTGACAAAAATGTAAAATCATTTTTATTAAGTTGAATTGATGTCTCAAATCTACCTAACTAAAACACAATAGTCTAGATTTATTTTTTCCAAAAAGTTGATGGCACATTAAAAACAATAGCATAGATGTGACTCAGTAGCAGAAAAGCAACTTTGTTTTATAATTAATTGACCATGTTGTCACATGCTCACTGTGACCACTGGCACCACATCACCACAATATCTGCCATCACTACTATTAGCAGCAATATCATCACATCATAACATCAAGTTAATAAACTTGTAGTCTGTATTATTGGAAAAACTATCTTTGTTGAACAGATGATATTTCCACAAATCACACCACAGTATAGCAATTTGTACAGTACTGTGTGCCACATGCATGACCTGGAGAGTGTTCCAGGGAAGAATATTGTAAGATAGAAGAACATCTCTCCCAAAATGTGTTATACTCAGAAAATCTTAAGACCTGAAATTCATTAGCTTGAACCAGAGGAATCTTAGCAAGCATATGATAAAAACGTCCAATTGTTTCTAGAGTTGACATGGAAAAAGCTACTTGATTTCTTTTCTAGTTTCAAAACATAATTGGAACTGGCAACATCAATGATAAGAATATAGTTTTTAGCTTATTAAATAATTTTCTGTTCTAGATTATTTTAAATTGGAAAGTGTCACTCTTGATGTTGTGTTTCATTTTTCAGCATGTTCAAGAAGGGCCTTTTCACTCTTCACCACACTGGAGTTCAATATCTGATAGGCATCTTGAGTTTGACTTTGGTGGAGATGGGGGCACACCCAGCAGAGCTTAGGAGTTACTCCTGGCTCTGCGCTCAGAAATCACTCCTGGTGGGCTCGGGGGTCCACGTGGGATGCCAGGAATGGAACTCAGGTCTGTCCGAGGTTGGCTGCATGTAAGCAAATGCTCTATCAGTGTGCTATCTCTCTGGCCCTGAGTTTGACATTTTCAATTCTTAGAATGACATCACCAAGCAGGCACTGGAAAGCTGAGGTTTTAGAGAAGGAGTTGGTGAAAATATTATAAAAAGTTGGTGTGGCCATTGATAGAGAGGAGGAAAGATAATAACAATCTCAAAGTGGTTACTGAAATATGCTGACTGTTCAATGGTTGCTGATGGGGTGTAGGATGGGAGATATGTAGAAACAGTAACACTACAGGAAATAGATTTCCCTCTATTGTGGAAAATAAAAGCAAGAGTCAGCTTCATAGAAGATAAAGAAGTTTACTAAGCTGTAGACTACACAATAGAATGGAGCTATGGGAATCAGAGAGATGGTGGAAGTATTGAAAGGGAAGATGGAAAAAAGGAAATGAATTAGAAAGTCAAACAGTCAGGAAACATGTGGTAAAAGAGTCTGGTACTGAGACAAATAACAGGAAAAAGAAAGCTGGGGAAGAAGTACACACAGACAAGAAGAAAAGGAACACAGAGACACAAGATTTAGTCTATAAGACCACCAACCCACTTTTACTCTTACTGTCCACTCAACAGGAAGTTGGGACCCACTTTGGGCATCTATTCAGAGAGCTCTGAACTCTTGGTTGTGTAAACGGCAGTGACAGAGACTTGATTCTAGGAACCTCCCCTCCTTCTCTTAAATAATTCAACTCTTCTAATCCCCGAGAATGTTTGGCATTCGAGTCACCTTTTAGCAAGGTTTTAGATATTGGAGCAAGGGAAGATTAATGGAAGGGCCTTATGACAGGCATAACTGAGAAGCCTGTCCTTAAGTGCCAGGGGAGCCTCTTGATAAATATACAGGTAGCCTTTTTTCAAAGCTCATTGAGAAGGGACTGACTGCTTCAACCCTTCTTCAGAAGGGCTCTACGGTGATTGAGGGCATTTTTTTAGGTAAAATACCTGGAAGAGAATTTTCATGATTCATCTGATTCCATGAGAAAAATAGTAGAATACCAAGTAGAAGGCATGTGTATGGGAATGGATCTGAGGATATCTGATGAGAAAGGTGTAGATTCACACCATTGAGAGACACCACATGGAAGCATTTCTGAAAGATTCTCAGGAACAGAGATCGAAGCAGAACAACTCTCTAAGAAAACCACATGAATCTTCTGGATAGAAACCACTCAGTGAATGAAGACCAAAAGGCAGAGAGAACCAGGTATTGCAAGAGTTGCCCACCTCTCAAGGTAACTGATCTCAAAAATGTCGACCTTTACTGCCTCTAATATTCTGCTCTTCTCTGCTTCATTTCAGACCTGGGAGAGTGGAAAGGAGCAACTTCACTGTGCTTTCTTTCTCCAAGAAGAGCGAGGAAAAGAAAAACATGAGGCCCTGCTCCCTCTAAGCACTAATCAGAAGCATCACTGGCCCTGAAAAGAAGGAAAGAGAAATTAAGACTAGATATGAATCTGGAATTTAAAACATAAATAGAACTTTAAAGTATGTAAATAGAACCCTCTGAGTTTTTGTTTTTGTTCAGGGTACATCCCAGTGCCAGACATTCCCCTAGTAATTGGAATTCATGTTAGATGGTTAATAAAGATCTATACCTTTATTCTGGGAATTATGATTCCCAAAACAAATTACCTTCTGGGCATCTCCACTCACTGGTCCCTTTCCATGTGCCAGCAAATGGTTATAACACCTCATATCCTAAATGCTGAACCTAAGGTAAAAATTCCAATGCCCAAGACATAGATTCTGAAATAAAAAGAACCCACAAGTAAACAGATATTTTATTTTGTTTCAAAACATAACAAATTCTGCCTTAGAAATGGTATAAACAGAGGACATTTGTATCCTATTTCCTTGAGAAGGGCCTCTACACACATTAATGTAGATGTGATCTTTAAAAAGACTTTAAAAAGACTTTGGAAAACAGCTGAAGGCAAGCTAAGTAAAATCCTTCCAAGGAAGACATTTAAAGAGAAGTTGCATTTTCTTATCACATTCTATTTAGACTTCAATTCTTAGCCATAGGGCAGAAGATGCCTTCTCTGTTAAATAGCCATATTTTGCTTGTCATGGAATCTGAAATAAGATTACTCTGAGTACACTGTGTGAGACGATTTTCTCAGCCTCTAATGTGTTTTCTTCAAAATATAACTATTTTTACAGATGGTTCCAATAATTTCTCTGGTCTTAAATAATCAAGTTTAAAATTACAGAAAGATTGCAGAAGACCTTTTCTTGTTTTAATTTGTCTTCAAAAAGTTGTTTACGCAAACACTTATCAAGGTTATTCTCCTCTGAATTCTGTCCAGGTCAAGGGTCACCATATCCAATTGACTGTTAGAAGAAACATTTTTCCTGATAGCACTTTGCCTCTATCAGAGCAAGGACAGTAGAAATAATTTTTTCCTGTCATCCTTCCCCCTGCATCCTTGTCAAGGGAACAAGATGGTGACCACTGTAAATGATAATAAATCTAATTGTATGCCTCCCACCCATTACTCTCTTTCCATGGTTGGCCTGGCCAATAGTAGGGCTGAGCAATACTTACTGATATTGAGAGATACTTTTTTATTTGTTTTATTTTGTTTTGGGGACAACTTTGGCAGTGCTCAGGGCTTACTCCTTTCTCTACACTCAGGAATTACTTCTGGTTGGTTCAGGAGTCACATAGGATGTTGAGGATGAAACCCAATTGGCTGCATGCAAGGCCAAGACCTTATTGACAATACGATGGGTCCAGTCCCTACTGAGAGAATGTTGAGGTCAGATTCTACTCGGGGAACTTTTTATTCATCAGGAAATTATTTTCACTATTAAATTTACATGAAAACTAGACTTTTCCTGAGATTTAAACGTAAGAGAAAAAGAACCTTATTTAGTGCCTAAAAGGTCTGACCTAGAAAAAAAAAAAGCCCAATAAGTTCTGTTGTGCAGAATGTGTCTTTGTTGGTCTTTACTTTGAATCATCTTGTGACTGACTGCTTGGTATCCTTAAGCTGCACACATAGAAAGCACCGCATAAGATAGATAATAGGAGAGCAGAAAATCTGATTAGACAGACAAGCCAGTCTAATCAGAAAATAACCACATAGACCGAACACAAACCTGCTGTTCTCAGCTGATTACTGTTGGAAGCCTTCCTCTTCAGCTTTGTTTTTTTCCATTTAAGCTCCATTCACTTTCTTTCTCTCCTTTTTCTTTTCTCTTCCTCTCAGTATTTTGGTTTCAGGTTTCTAACGAAGTCTGCCTGTGCCCATTGTAATTTTGTTGCAAGATGCAAATGCGATCCTCCACGAGTGCAGGGCTTAAAAAAGACATCTGTGCAAATATATTTGGATTTGTAATCTTATCCCTCTCCAGACTATATAACCTTTGATAGGATTAACTGAAAGACTAGTGCCCAGGTAAATTTGCACTGACTGAACAACCCCTATGCACTCCTGGTGGGTTAATCAGACCATTATAATCAGGTTTCTAAGCATGAGGTGTGCTTTTGGAGTGCACGGTGGGGTGAACATTCACTGTGCAAAGCCGGCTGCAGCAACACACAGGCAAATTTCATGTCTTTCAGCACTGCCCTTTTCTGAAATGAGCCATGTGCAACGTGATCTAGCAAAGCTGAGCCTTAGGTTAGATCAATGCAATGAGGAAAGGGAAGTATTTATCATCTGCTAAGTGTAGATGCCTTTCACCTAAGCAGAGCTGCAAACCAGTCTCTACCTAACAGTCTATGAGGGGGCAGGGAGGAGGGCAGACAGGGGATAGTCTATCCAGCTAAGGTAGGTTTTGCAGCACACATTCCTACTCCTTGTTTAGCGCATCTTCCACTGCAAAAGGAGAGCATTGAATTTCCTGACAATGGAGAGAACAAATTATAACTGGATTTCTTCTGGTGACTCTGTCAGTAACTATCAAGTATAAGGACTAATGCCATGATCTGATCTAGACCCAAAGTCCCAGAACTCTGTGAATTGAAATATCCAATAAGACGAATTAGTCAATAAAGATCACAAGTTATGACTCCTGTTTATAGGTGTACAGATGTGCCGAATGCAGGACATGTGTCCTAGACATCCACCAATGTGAGTCTGGCAGTGCTTGTGAGAAAACTGGTGAGAGTTGCCAGCAGGAAACAAGATTTAAAGCACCATGTGGTGAGCTTTGTCTGTGACTTTAGTCTCTTGGTTGAATTCTAATTTGCAGAACAGGCAAACTGTATGTACCTGAAACTTGTACAATAAAATATTTTTAAGAGAAAAAAACATGGGTGTAGAGGTTTTTAATAAAGTCGATCTTGCCAGAAATATAACATAGGGGGGGTTAAGGTGTTTGCTTTGATCAACCCAGTTCCAGCCCTATCAGTGCATATGATCTCCTGAGCCCTGCCAGGAGTAATCCCTGAGTACAAAGTCAAGGGTAAGCCCTTAGCATTGTCAGATGTACCCCTAACCCCCCACAGAAGAAAGCACACACCCAATCTGCCATTTAGCAACTTCATATCTCAATATAGAACCCAAGAGAAGTTAATGTATATTTATTAGAAAAAGATTAGTATAAGAATAGCCCTACCAGTGCTGTCTATAATAGTCCCAAACAGGAAACAACTCAAATATGCATCAAATAGCAAAAACATAAAAGAAGAATATTTACAATGGAAAACTGCTGGTCAGCAGTAAAAAGAGGAATGAACTGTGAACAAATGTAAGGGTATGAATGAATTCTGTATGCATTATTCTAAGCAAAAGTAGAAAAATGATTCCATTTACATAATATCTAGAACAGTCCAAATTAATCTTTGGCACTATGTATTGAAATGAATAATTTTTTTAGAAACTTAGAATTCTGGTAAGAATGCAAAATGTAGCATCGTTTCAGAAAATAGTTTGACAGTTTCTTTAAAAGTTAATCAGACTCCTCAAAATTCTGAAATCCCACTTTTTTAAAAAGCAAGTGAAATAAGATACCTGCTCACACAAAATCCTGCACATTAATCTTCTAGGTGGTTTTATTTGTAAGAGTTGAAAACAATGCAGATCTCTCAGCTAGACAATAACATCTAAGCAAATTATGATACAGCAATATAATGAAATGCAATTTTGCAATAAAACAAGATAACATATCATACACATATAATGGAGATAAAATTTACTTTGTCTAAGTTAATTGAAAAAATCCACATACAAAAACTACCATTGATACTTTTATGAGTCCATTTATCTCATGGACAAACACCTTAGTGGTTTCCAGAAGCCAAGAATTCAAGAAGAGATCGATTGGCTAGCAAGGGTAATGCTAAAAATTTGGGGCACTATAGTAATGTGCTATGTTAGATCATGATGTTTATCATATAACTTTTTAAAAATCAATTCACAGAATTATGGCCTTGAGTTCTCTGCTTCTGCAGAAGCTGTATGTGCTAAGGTAACCTTGAGAGAAGTAGTTGGAGGTGGGGGGACACCAATGAACAAGACACAGGAAAATATCCAGCATGAGACTTAGTTATGACAATACTATAAAAAATCCTTCCCTTAAATTAGTCTCAGGTTCATCCCTGGCATGATTGCTAGAGCACTACTGGAAGTACCGCTCAAGAACAGAATTGGGAGTATTCTCCTACCACTGGCAGGTGTGTTCCCCCACAACAAAACTGTCATATCATCAAAACACAGATACTGAGGTTGTCTTACTCTCACTAGGAATTCACCTTCAAGATTTGGCTGTTAAGGCCAGAGCAACGGCACAGTGGATAAGGCATTTGCTTTGCATGGAGTCAATCCAGGTTCGATCCCCCAGCATTTCATATGGTCCCCAGAGCCTGCCAGATGTAGTTTTAGAACCCACAGTGAGCCCTCAGCACCACTGGGTGTAGCCTCAAATCCAATATCATTGGCTGTATACATTTTGCTAAGCATAAGAAGCCAAATTTATAGAATTTCCAGAGTAAGTCTGGATGTCTGCTTATTAGATTATGGACATCCTTTCTCTTGCCTTCAAAAGGCTTGAGATTTTTGGAAATCATTGAAGTAAGAAAGAAAAAAACAACAACTTTCAGTGGCTGATTACAGTAAAATTTTACTAGAGTAATGTGATGTGGTGGCCATCTAGGTCAGAAGACTCTATAAAATGAAGTATGAATATATCCCAGAATAAAGAAACTTTTGGAAAGTACTCTAGCAGTTTCTTTCATACTCTTGAACCATCCCAAATAGAAAACTATCTCCTCCGCTCTTTTGCTTATTAGGGACTTGATTTAAATGTGTCTCCTTTTAAATTGACCAAAATTTAGATTGTGAAATAGGATAAAATTTTTGAGACAGTAAGGTGATATCAGTGTAATCTCGAGGCTTCTTATATATGTATATGTACATATATATGGGTGGGTTTTTTTGTTTGTTTGTATTTTGGTGTTTGAGTCACACCCGGCAAAGTTCAGGGGTTACTCCTGGCTCTGAGCTCAGAAATCACTCCTGGCAGGCACAAGGGACCATATGGAATGTCGGGATTCGAACCACCATTTGTCCTGGATTGGCTGCATGCATGCAAGGCAAATGTCCTACCATTGTGCCATATCTCCAGTCCATATATATATATGTATATATACATATATATTTTTTTAATATCAACTGCATTTTCCCTTTGTCAGAGAAGAGAATTGATCTCAAAGAAGTGATGTGACCCAAATACTCTTTTTTGCTAAGTGAAATGAGTCAGAGGGAGAGAGATAGACACAAATAGTTTCACTCATCTGTGAGATTTAAGAAAAACAAAAGATAGCATGGTACTCAGAGATAGTAGAGATAAAGGTCACAAAGACCAGCCATAATATGAAGCTTACCACAAAGAGTGGTGAGTGCAGTTAGAGAAATAACTGCACTAACAACTTTGTGACAATGAGAGAGAGAGAGAGAGAGAGAGAGAGAGAGACAGAGACAGAGAAATGGGCAGGGGGTCAGGGAGGAGGGAAAAAGAGACATTGGTGGTGGGAAAGTTACACTGCAAGAATTGGAAGAGCAACTACTAACAAAATGCTGTAAATAATTTAAAACAAAGATTGATCAAATGGGTCCAAAGAAATGCTATTGGAATAAGGGCACTTGCCCTGATGCAGCCATTCTCTGTTTCAAATAGATACCCAAGAATCACCAGGTGTGATACTGGAGACCCTAGCACCATTGGAGTATCTTGTGAAATTCCTAGAACCTTAGGGTAGCAAAGAATCCTCAGATTCTATCATTGAACCCAGGGCCCCATTGACTAAGTATTAACTGACGGGTCCCAGGCCTTCCTTTTACATCTTCATTTGATTTCTGCCTATGAGGTCTTCTTTCCTTCACAGCAAAGACTGACCAAATGACCTCAGTCATTATCATTCAGTCAGAATAAAACTGAGAGTATTATGCTCTCTTTACTATGAAATGGACAAGGGGTTCTTGCTTGAATGAAACAGATGAAAGAGAACAGGGGTTCTCTATAAAGTGTTAGCTGCCAGTACAGAGAAAGACCCTGTGCTATCTGAGAGCACAGTTAAGAACAAGTGGGTAAATTCAGAGACGAGAGAAAACTGTAGTTCTTGGATGTTAACTCCTAGTGGAGAATTTTTTAGGCATCAGGGGAGCTAATTCATCACTGATTAATCAAAT
This sequence comes from Crocidura indochinensis, assembly GCA_004027635.1. Classification (NCBI taxonomy): domain Eukaryota; kingdom Metazoa; phylum Chordata; class Mammalia; order Eulipotyphla; family Soricidae; genus Crocidura; species Crocidura indochinensis. The sequence continues at coordinate 9,039 of PVKC010011861.1, read as the reverse complement.
TTAGTAGGGTATAAATTGCAGATCTGGTCACCAGATTGAAGTGGGGATTAAAGAAATAAATTTAGAGTAAGAGTTAATATAGGAGTTAAAAGGCCTTAAGAGACCCACTCTGATTTGATCACTGGCAGCATACATGGTACTGTCAGTAGTGATTTAACCAGGAATAACCCCTCAGCATTGCTGGCTATGGTTCAAGAGAGAAAAAGAGAGGGAGAAAGATAGAGAGAGAGAGAGAGACAGACAGACAGACAGACAGACAGACAGACACAGTGAGAGAGACAGAATAGCTCACTAGTAAAACGTAAAGTATTTTTTAATATAATAGTAAGTCCAAAGAACTCATTTCTTTAAGAGACAGAACATAAGGGCCAGAGAAATTGTACAGCAGAATAGTACTTGCCTTACACACATCTGACCTGCCTTTGATCCCTGGCATTCCATATGGCCCTCTGAGTCCCACCAAGAATGATTACTAATCATATTACCAGAAGTAAGAAAGGAGAACATCAGGTATGACTCAAACCCTCTTTCCCCCCAAAACATGAAAAAGTAGTAGAACTGAGAATGCATAAAGTCAATGTAATCTATTATTAATGATTATTAAAAGAATCAATTGATAGTAGAGAGTTATCTTTGGAGATTGCTACTAAAATATAATGTAATTTAAGGGAGGTTATCTAAATGGTAGTATTCCATATCTTGCTATGTCTACATTAGAAAAAAAGGGAATGGAGGGGTTGGAGCAATTGTGCAACAATGATCCAGGGCAGACCCCAGTTCGATCCCCCGGTGTCCCATATGGTACCCTAAGCCAGAAGCGATTTCTGAGCACATAACCAGGAGTAACCCCTGAGCATCACTGGGTGTGACCCAAAAACCGAAAAAAAAAAGGGAATGGAATATATGGCCCCATATATCTACTATATTTGTTAGAAAATAAATAAGCATTTATTGTGTCAAGTTAGACAGGACAGTGGGCAACTAACTGTTCCTTTCAAACGCCTTCCTAGACTTCTCTTGCATGCTCAGAGACGCGGGAGTGCTCAGTCTGTGATTGCTGAGCTCCATTGCAAATGACACCTATGAAAATGGAAGGGTAGGGATGCTTCAAACTTGCCTCTGTGCCAATCTGTATCACCAAACAATCCCAGCAATAATGGTGATGGAGTTCTTCCAAGCTTAACCACCTGATGGTGATTAATTATTTTTCCACAATGATCAAGAGCAAATGCATGGATTATTTTGGTAGCCATGTTTCTTTGGATCTGAAGGCTGAGTAAGAAAGAAAACAGGAAGTGAAGAGAAACAGAGTGGCAAAAGTTACCTGGAGCCCTTTCCTCGACCAAGTGTTTGTGCCAGAAAATCAGCCCTGCAATGGCATTTCCTACAAGCATAAACGGCATGTGAGCCTGAGGAGTACACACAACCTAATGAGATGCAGGATGCTACCCCGACAGAAGAGGTCTACAGGGCATCCTGGAAGGGTGAGTCTGGGACAATGAGAAATAGGGAATCCATTGCCTATTTGCACAGCTCTGATAACATCCTTTGAACAAAATCTGGTTTCCGTTCTGAGATTTCCTTTTTGATCTCTCACTTGAAAAGGCTGTCCCACAATGTCCAAATTCTCTGGGGGTACTATGCCAGGTATCCAGTTCTTTCTTTGAGCATCATGTCTGGGGATGAATGTGTCGTTAATGACTACTGGCTCACTGACATCTTCCTGGCATTAGCAGTGTCTGTCTCCGGGATGTGAGCATCATTTAGATACTATTTCATATGGACAAATGGGCTTATCTTCTCTGAGTTTTGGGGCTGATCTCTGTCTGTTCTCTGCCCTTCTCTATGGGCACCTGAGTCTCCTTCATTCTCCCTCCCCTCCCTTTCTTCTTATGCTTGCTCAAGCAGGACATTTTCAGTCTATAAAATGTAGTAATATGTTTATTACCCCTGGGTAAACTCTACACACAATCAAGAAAATGCATTTCAGCATGATGAAGTGTCATGAACAATGAAAGTATAGCAAAAATAAATTACTCCATAAATGAAGAAAAACATTTAGCTAATGCAAAATCCAGGAACATCTGAAAGTAACAATGTACTTCAATTAGCAATGACTTTTTTTAAATAAAAGCAACATCCCATGAGTAAAACCTGATATTTATTTGTAGAGGGCAATTATTCAGCCAGTAGGTTGTTTCAGAGGGAGGCTGCCTACTCATTCTCAAAATTCTGTGATCCTAAGCCTATGATGACCTCCAAAGTCTAATTACTCAGGTGCATAGCTTTATCTTGAATTTAATATGCTGTTTGGAGATTGCCATTTCATGCACATATGCCTCTGGTTCAATTATATTATTGAATACTTGATTGCATTCTACATCTTTGTAAGAGCTGGCACAGTGTCCCCAACATGGTAGACAATTAATACCCATAATGAGTAAATGAAGAAATGAATAATAAACGACTCCAAATTTTGTTAACACATCAAGATGGCAGGATATAAAATCCCAATATGTGGCTTTATGCCTCCTTGTGACCTGAGATATAGCCCAGGCCACATGGTTTGGAAGCTCTTGTTTGTTAGGATTATTTGTTTGATTTTAGTCCATAGCCAGATGTGTTTAGAATTTACTCCTGGCTCTTCGCTCAAGGAACATACAGGATGCTGGGGATTGAACCTAGATTGGCCATGTGCAAGGCAAGCACATTCACTACCCACTGTATTCCAGACCAAGATGTAATAACTTTTGTTACTTACCTTTGGACAGCCTCTAAAAAGTCTGAGGAACAGTGCAGTGACCTAGAACACCTGTCTAATAAGCAAATGGTTCCACATTCAAATAGCCAGTGTGATCAAATGCAACAAAAGCAATCTCGACTACCATACTCTTTGAGTTTGGCAGCTCAGCTTTTTGAAGCCCCTGCCTCTATATGCAATTTTCACCTACATCAAAGACACGTGTAAGTAAGTGTCATAAAAGTTAATAACCTCCTGGTAAGAACTGAAGCAAATGCCCTGCAACTAAAAAAGTGCAAAAGTTGATGAACCACAGTCAAATATGTGACCATGACTTCATATTTAACTTCAAACAAGCGCTATAATAAAATGAGAGAACACCATAGTCATGCATGTGTGTGACTCCTGGTTGGCACTATAGTAGTTTTTCCCCAATTCTTGCCTAGTTTTCAATTCTCAATTTTTAAGAATTTGAGAGTGAGACACTAGAAAGCAAAAGCAAATGGTGTTAAACCCAGCAACTCCATTTCTTGAAATATATGCAAGGGGCCAAAAATAAGGTTAAAAAAAGACATTTGTACCTTGATGTTCCTTGTAAGATTATCCCCAATAGCCAAAACCTTAAAATAACGTAAGTGTCTAAGAACAGATGACTGGATAAGAAAACAATGGTACATATACATAATGGAATATTAGTCAGGTATCGAAAAGATAAAATCATACAATTTGCTGCTACATGGAGGGCCCTGGAGAATATCATGCCATGTAAGAGGGAGAGACCAACATAGATTGAGCTCTCTTTTTTGGGAGATATAAAAAACATAATGATTGTCCAAAGACAATGAACACAATAAACATAAGAATTGCTATTTAGTAGAAAATATGCCACTTGGAAATAGGACAGGAAGGAGGTAGCATGGTGAAGGAAAACTTTCAAAGATGATGTTCAAAGGTTGTAAAATGAAATACATGAGACTTAATCAGTAACACTATGGTAAACCAAAAGGAAAAAACTCATTAAAAAACACAAAAAATGTACCTCTCTTAAAGGCAGACTAGTACTGGGAGGCAAATTGGGACATGGGATTGATGGTGGGAAGTAAATTCTAGTGAAAGGATGGTATTGAAACATTGCAAACCTGAAACCCAATCATAAATAACTATAATTTTATGTAACTAAATTAAAGAAAATATTTGAAGTGAATAGTGTTGACTGCAAAGTGAAAGTACATGTTGGAGGGAATGCTCAGAGGAGCAGCTTTAGGGATCAGGGTGAACTCATTTGAGGGTTTCTAATAATTAGAGGGTGTTTATGAGAAGTCTAATTTAAGAGCAGTTAGACCTTTTCTAAGAATTAGGTTGTTACCTATTTTTTTGCATGGCATGGCAGTTTTAGAACTGTCATAGCAATTTGGGAGGCAGAAAGGGAGTAAAGCCATAATGCTAATTTTATTATAATGTGTATATAATGAGTTATATAGGTCCTTCAATGGTCAAGTTAAATTGTAATATGCAGGTACAGAGCAAATCTGAAGAAGAGGGACGTGGGATTAATAGATTTTTTTTCTAGCTACAAAGATACTAATGTGGACATATGAAGTAATATATTATTATGTGCTTCAGGGTTGTTTTTAAAAATATTTTCCCTCTTGCAGGCATTAAATCATGGGTAGGGAGTGGGGTGTTATGTTATATTTTGCTGAGAGGTGAACACAGTCACAACTGCTATAGCCTATACCATAGTAGCTGCAGCTCAAGTTGCTTTTTTTAATCTTTGCAAGGGCAAGAGAAAAGTCATGTGTCTACTTTGCCCCATGTCATCAAACCATCATCATGAATAAAGAAAAGGGGAAAAGAGAGAGTATAGAAAAATCCAGAAGGAAAGAATTGGACAGCCTGTAGTCCAATTTTATAAAGGTTGTAATGTCTGCAACATTCCAATGAATTTATCTTTGCCTATATATATTTGTCTTCTAGTCTGACTCTCACCTTCTCTATGAGTTATCTCCCACATTCTCTTTTATAGTCTCACCCCATACAAGTACCCCTAATCTTTATCCTGCTATCTTCCTTTTTCTGTAGCTTTTATCTCTGTCTACTGCTTAATTTTATTTGGTTATTCCCTCTGTGCACAGTATATTGCTGTTTTATTCAACATAAACTTAAGCACCACTGTATGTCTAAACTTAAGGAATATTCAACATTGTTGGTTGAAAGAATACCCCACCTACAATAAACTGTATCATACAGATATGATGCTTTGTCCATGTCCTTTGGAAAGTATAGTTCCACAGAGACAGTGGAACTGATGGCAGAAACTGAGAAGGGAGGCTAGTGGAGTAAAGTTTACATGATCCTCCCTTCTATAGTAGCTTTCATCACTTTTAGATATTGACTTTTAATAAAAGTTATTTCTTTTGAGAAATTATTCTACTGCTTTTAAGAAGACATAGTTAACTCAATTGGTTCCCTCTCCAGGAAGAAGCTGATTAATCTGGGCTGTGTAGGTAAAAGAATATTTAGCATCTACCAGTCCCAAAAGCCCTCATGCCAGTTTCTCTGGGCTGGTGAACTCTGACAGGTTCCTCTAAATTCCAACACTAGAAAAGTAGATTCTTGGGGGTGTGAAGGGGGAGATTTTGAAAACTTGAGTGCTACATCATGGACTCTCCCTTTTTTCCCCCATAGTGAAGTTGGAAGTCATGAATACATGTGACATAATGGTATTTAACCTTCAACAACAAGACTTCAAAAAGAAAATTCTCCAATAATGCAACAGAATGCATGAGCTTTAAAGAGATTAAACTAAGGGAACTAAATTAGTCACAAAAAGACTAGCAGATCCCATGAGCTAAATCAATGAACTGAATGCATAATTTGTATGCTGGCAATCCAAATTTGACTCAGGGCACTATATGGTTTCCCACAGCAATATTCAGACCAATCTTTGAGCAAATATCTGGGAGTAACTCCACACACCTCTACATATGACACCTAAACAAAAAATGAAGCACAAAATCAGAAAGGCAAAATATTCATGAATCTACTTATACAGATTCTTAGAATCAAATACATGGAGGCTGATAGGTACAGGACGGGAAAGGGTAAAAAACGAACATAAAATTTTAGTTAAACAAGATGAGTAAATCCTAGAGATGTGCTATTCCTATAGTAATAAAAAGCAAACGCAGTCAGGGAACTTTTCTTGCATGTTGTTGGCCTGTTTTTGTTTTTCAGCACACCATATGATCCCCTGAGCACGTGAAGGATGATCCCTGAATGCAAAGCTTGGAGTAAATCCTGAATACCTGGTGTGGCCCAAAACAACAAAGAAAAGAAAACAAAAACGTGTTAGGAGGATAAATATCCTTTGTTATCCTTTGATAATAAAGCAAGGGGGGGGAGTAAGGAAGCATGTTTGAAACCCAACGAATTATAGCAAAATATATTTTTATACTTAACTAGAAATGTAGAGGAAGTTTCAGTCATGTAAAGAACACCCCCCTTCACGAGTGCAACATTCCCACCACCAATGTCCCAAATCTCCCTCCATTTAATCCCACCCCTACCTGTAGTCTAGACAGGCTTTCCAGTTCTCTCATTCATTTACATGATTATGGTAGTTCTCAGTGTAGTTATTTCTATAACTGCACTCACCACTCTTTGTGGTAACCTTCATGGAGTGAGCTGGAAATTCCAGCCCTCCTTTCATTGTCTCTGAGGATTGTTGCAAAAATGACTTTTATTTTTCTTAAAACCCATAGATTACTGAAATGCTTAAATAAATAAAAAATATTAAAAATATAGGAAACCTTGAGAAAAAAAAACACAATTTTCTTGACTCAAATTTTTTTTGTTTTTTGGGTCACACCTGGCAGTGCTCAGGGGTTACTCCTGGCTCCATGCTCAGAAATTGCTCCTGGCAGGCATGGGGGACCATATGGGGCACCAGGATTCGAACCGATGACCTTTTGCATGAAAGGCAAACGCCTTACCTCCATGCTATCTCCCGGGCCCCTTCTTGATTCAATTTTAAGAAATATTTTGCTGCTGACACAAAATTTAGATAGTGTCTAGTTGTATTTCAAAATTGTTAACCAAAGATAATCTTTCAATGGAATTAAGAGAATTAGAATGATTCTAAAACTCAAACAATAAGCCATATTTTACTCAATTTAGGTATTTGATGTTATATTTTGAATATGGAGTATTCAGTAAATCCACATTCAATTTATGTTGCATTTCTTTATATTTTATCAGTGTATTTGAAAATAGAAAGTCCATTCCAAATGCATACACACATGATTACTTGGATACTCTCTAAGTAAATATAAAGTTGTACTTATAAAAATGTAGAAAAATACTATAAACTATGATACCTCAATTAAACAATAAAAATTTAATTATAATAGAATTAAAAGACCTGAGAAAAGTTATTTCTCCATATTAAAAGTGGTATTTAATTATGTTATTTTATAAAAAAAATCCTTGCTTGCTTTCTATGTATCTGATATTCAGTAAAAACAGAAAATGGTATATATGGATTATGAACAATTCATGTAAATTTTAATTAAAAGTTATAATCTGAAGGGGGAAATTAAACATTCATTATGATATAATATGTTATATTTATAATACTAAAATGCATTTTAGAATGTAAAATGTACTTTCATATATGTATGTCACTTGAAAACATGTGCAGACCAGTGGCTGTACTCATCTTCCCATCAGGGAACTCCACATAACCTTCTATATCAGCAGTGGCTGTTTTACCAAAACGGCCCAATGAACCCTGAAGCTTAATAAGACCAGTGAATGTTTGAGCCATTTCTCAGAACCTACAAATAAAAAGGACTTCAAAGGAAAAAAAAAAAAAAGAAATGTAGAGGAAGATATCTATTTAATCATCTATACGTGAAAGTTGAATGACTAACAATTTATTGCTTTTCAAAACCTACTTCACATTTTCTCTATTTTTTTAATCAAAATCTCAACAACCAGAGGCCAGATTGATAGCATAGAGGTAGGGTGTTTGCTTTGCATGTGGCCAACTGGGGCCAACCCGGGTTCAATCTCTGGCATCCCATAAGGTCCCCTGAGCCTTCCAGGAGACATTTCTGAGCACAAATCTAGGAATAATCCTTGAGCACTGTTTGGTGTGAACCAAAAACAAACAAAAAATCTCAACAACACTGTATTGCATGGGAATTTGCTAAAAATGCAAATCCTCGTTTTCAAACTAAATAAAAATCTGCATGTTGCACAGGTGAACGGGACTCTTTTGTTTATGACTGAAACCCAACTACACTCGTGCTTGTAATCATGGGGCTTAAGTAAAGATTTTATAAAAAAATTTTTTTAAATCTCTATGTAATCAAGATCTCTGGGTGACTCTAAGGTATTTCTCAAACTATATCTCCTACACTAATCTCACACTTTTATATATTACTGTGAGCTCAATGCATTGTGCTTATACTAGTTTTCTCTTTTTGGTATTATTAGTAAAGTACCTAAAACTGCTGACAAAGTTGAGAAGGCAGAGCAGGCAAAGAGGAAGGAAATATGGTCTGTGGGCTCTACACATGTGAGATCATCAAACTTTAATAATGACCTGCATACCCTGGACAGAATTATTTGGCTAAAAAACAGAGTAAGTGCACAACTAATAGAAATACACCACATTCCCTGAGCTTCATTTCAGCCACTACTTTTAACATTTTCCTGTAATAAATCTTCTACCATTGCTGCTAGCCAGAGGTAAAATAAATGGAATTAAATTTCGACTTCTTTTCCTGCTCTCTTGCCAAATGGAATTACTAACAAAGGATGACATCTTAAAAATAAGTAACTGAAAGAGAAGAGAAAAAGAGAAAGATTCAGAGAGCCTATATAGTTTATAAAACATGATCAGCAAGCTATAGCTTCTAAAAATAAGAGGTACATTAATTTGAAATCATACCCCATTGAAAACCACTTTGTTGATTACACTTAAAAAATAAGCTTAGTAAAGCCTTATATTTTTTTAAAATATATAAAATCTTTCTTTAAGCACTATGACTACAAGCATGATTTTAGTTGAGTTTCAGTTATAAACAGAATACCCCCCTTCACCAGTGCAACATTCCTACCACCAATGTATCCCCTCCCCACCTCTGCCTATATTCGAGACAGGCCTTGTATATTTTTAAGTTGCAAATAATCAAACAGAAAGGAGACTTTAATAATTTTGAGAAATTATAAGGAATTTTATAACTATCTTTCAGTTCTATTTATCTACCCTATAAGATTTTATGGGTCTT
>PVKC010011860.1:0-24272 GCA_004027635.1 Crocidura indochinensis | reverse complement strand
TTTTTTTTTTTTTTTTTTTTTTTTTTTTTGTTTTGCTTTTTTTTGGGTCACACCCAGCAGTGCTCAGGGGTTACTCCTGGCTCCAAGCTCAGAAATTGCTCCTGGAAGGCACAGGAGACCATATGGGGCACAGGGATTCGAACCAATGACCTTTTGCATGAAAGGCAAACGCCTTACCTCCATGCTATCTCCCAGGCCCCTAAAAGGCCTGCTTTTCAATCATCTTGAGGGAAGCACAAACAGGGAGTTGAGACACACAAATAACTTAACTCTGCTTGTTTTCAAAAACTTTAAAGGAAACAACTTTATTTTCTAATGATCTCTCTTCACTGCTATTAAAAATAAAAATATTCATAATGAAAATATTTTCTCCCTTTCTCTTTTCATTGAAGGTAGCAGTATACAATATAATTGTCAATATAATGGTATTGTTTGCACACTTCTCATTATTCTTTTATTGCATTGCTGTGTGGTTCATATGACCTCTCTTCTCTATTATACACACACAGAGCACAAAGCGCAAGTCTTTATTTAACACATAATTAAAGTTTTATGCGTGGTATCTATTACTCCTTACTCTGAACGACAAGTCAAATAAAAATATTACAAAAGAGTACTACGTAAGATTCATATCTACATATATAGTTTACATAAAATTTGCAGTTCAATTGCTGAAATGTTTCTGGCACATACACATAATGCCTTTTTTCTTTGATGTCTTGTCTGTTGTTTAATGGTCCTGTGTGCCCATATGATTTTATTCTGTTCCATTTCTAAGAGCAACCATGAGGACTCAAGAATGGAACAGGAAAGGCAACACTATTAAATAGGATATCTTCCCTCAATGTATCTCACAGCTTTCTATTATCAACTAATTTGTAAGATAATGTGGATGTAAAGAGAGTAGGGGGAATTTTATTAGATGAAGATGATCAGTTCATGGCAGTAACATTGTGAAAATTTTTTTGCAAGGTTCACAGGTGTGCCTGGTTGTAACATCTGTTAAAAGGAAGCATGTTCAGGGCTCCGACTTCACCTTTGTCCCCTGATTAGGCATGAGAAATGCAAGGAATTTATTGGCTTGACTCTAAGATTTACCTTCACTGAGATTCATAAGATAACACCTTCATCTGTATACATACACTCACATGTGCTAGTGCCATTTATTCCAAGAATGAGGAGGAGAAGTATGCTACAGGTTGATTTATTACCCATGAAATAAAATGTGCAAATACAATCTGCAAAGTTGGATATTAGCATTATTTAAGAATTCAGGAGCTATGTGTTTTCATTGTGTCCTATTTAAAAAGTAATAACATAAATACACAAAGTAAAACAGTATCTGACTAAATAAAGATCATTTATTTGTGTGGGAAAATAAAAAAGTCATACCTAATTTGAACAGTGCACAAGATGAGATTATGAGCAATGATAAATATTTTTATTAATTTTATATTTTGATAATTCAATTATATACTCTAGAAAGGGGTCCTCAAACTTTTTAAACAGGGGGCCAGTTCACTGTCCCTCAGATCGTTGGAGGCCGGACTATAGTAAAAACAAAAACTACGAACAAATTCCTATGCACACTGCAAATATCTTATTTTGAAGTGAAGAAACAAAATGGGAACAAATACAGTATGTTGCCCGCGGGCCGTAGTTTGAGGATCACTGCTCTAGAATATACCTATTATCTTTTTAGTGGTCTGTGTTTTAAGGAAAATTGACATGACATGCATGATCTTTTAAAATCAGTTATTTTGAATCTTGTAAAACCAGGCACAGAGACCTAAATGTCACATGTTCAGGACCCATTTGCTTTTGTATGGTTATATCTTCAATGTAATCTTGTTGATGGTTGCCTATAAAAGAAGTTCACAATGGGTAAATATATACTCTATATACCATTACATACTATTATTACAGTGTTCTGCAAGGCTATAAATATTCAAAGGTGGGGAAAGTTTCAAAAAATCATTGATCGGAGCTCTCATTTCATACATGTTTAAATCAAATGTAACCAACTCTGTACATGATGTTTCTCTACTGGGAACTTTCAATTGCTCCTAGGGCACTTGCATATCCTGCAAGTAATTTGCAATCATATCCTGGATTCCAGAAAGTTTTCAGAATGGGAATATTATGAATTCAGTTTATCTATTCCATTTGTGCTGCTTTGGTACTCATAGTAGACCTCTGATTCATAGACTATAGAATGGTTGGGATGATTTGTAATTAGAAATAAAAAATGATAAGACTTAAACACCAAATCCAAAGCCAATTACAACAGAATCAATACCCAATCTACAAGCTAGACAACAGAAGGGACCACTTATACTAGCAGCCTGGAGGGCAGGGGGCAAAGGAGGAGGATATGGGATGCATGCTGGGAATAGGGGTGGAGGGAGGACAACATTGGTGGTGGGAATGCCCTTGATTCAATGTCACTATGTACCTAAAATACTTCTGTGGATGATTTGTAATCCACTTTGGTCAAAATAAAAGTCATTAATTAAAAAAAAAAAAACACAACTCACGGGGCCGGACTGGTGGCACTAAGGCATCTGCCTTGCAAGCGCGAGCCTAGGATGGACCATGGTTCGATCCCCTGGTGTCCCATATGGTCCCCCCAAGCCAGGATCGATTTCTGAGCGCTTAGCCAGGAGTAACCCCTGAGCATCAACAGGTGTGACCCAAAAACCAAAAACCAAAAAGAAAAAAAAAACACACCTCTAGGTGAAGACTTAATAGTCTATAATAAAATGAACAGTAGGGGCAGATTTTTATAAAGTTTCAGTCTTTTGTGTTTCTATTTTATTTTCATTTTGATTGTATTTTTACTAACAAAACTCCTTGAAGGTCCATTTACAGGGGATTTTTTTAAAAATTCAATATAATTCAATATAGATGGCAATATAATTCTGACATGTGAGAAACTGAACTGTTTATTTTTCCAGGAGTAGTTCTGTTTTTCAGTGGAAACATTTATTCACCTGGAAATTAGGTGATGGACAAGATGAAAGAAATTATACCCTTCTAGAAAAGGAACAGATTATCAAAATGAAGTTATGAGAAGGCTAACTCACCTGCGAATTCACTATCAGTACATTTTTTGTTTGTTTGTTCTTCACAGAACCCATCTTTTACTTTGGTGATGTGGAGTACTTAGTGGATGAGAGTGCGGGCTATGTGGAAGTGCGGGTCTGGAGAACTGGCACGGATCTATCCCGGTCTGCCAGTGTCACTGTGAGATCTAGGAAAACTGAGCCACCCTCTGCAGAAGGTGAGTGATTCGTCACATCTTTGTCCATTGTACACATGTCAACTTACTGAAACAGAACACATGTTAAACTGAAGCATTTCACTCCCCCCAAAGCATTCAGTTGACCTGGGTGCTTTCCAAAAATTGTTGCTATTGAGTAGAGTTGCTATTGACTATCTCTTACTGAGAATATATTTAAAATATGCAAATCAACTACGGGAACTCTCAGTTCTGATGCCTAGTTATGCACAAATTGATAAATTCATCAACAAATATTGAACTAGTGTCCCCCACACCCAGACTTTGCAAGTATAGTACCTAAAGATCTATATGTAGTACTTGTGTTTTGGACAACCTTTTAGATAGAACTGGCAATAATTGTTCTCCATAACAATTATCAGAATAACAATAAACCAAAGCTAAGTAGTTTTTTATAATAACTGACTTCTCTCTGAGGGAAAAGTGAACAGAGCATATAGGACAGCTTATCTCTGAAATGTGTTGCTTGAACCAGCAGAAAACCAACCACATATCAAAAACAGGGTATTTTTTGATAGTCACTCCTGAAAATAATAAAAATATTTTACAAATGTTAAAAGTACTAAATCTTTATATTTGTCACATACTTATAATAATCAGAGATGATTAAAATGCTCATTATTTTTAGATTGGTTTTTTATTAGTATCATTTGAAAAAATCCAAAATAAAGATTGAGAATTTACAAAATTTACAAAAATCTGAAAGAGATGGAGCTGAAATAATTTACTACGTGTATGAAAAAGAAAGTTTAGAAACTATCATAGTAATAATAATACATAGGTTAATATTTTGCCTTTCATTGAATAGGATACTTTTCTATTAAGTTGTCCTGGTCTATATTTTTTAAACAAATGTAAATATATATCATTTACTTCTTACAATTGAATTTCAATGTAGGCAGTCCCCAACTAACTAATTCTTTGTTTATTGTCATAGCTGGAACTGACTATGTGGGAATCAGTCGTAATTTAGATTTTGCTCCTGGAGTTAATATGCAGACTGTTCGTGTTATCATTCTGGATGATCTTGGACAGCCAGTGCTGGAGGGTATTGAGAAATTTGAACTGGTGCTTCGAATGCCAATGAATGCTGCTCTGGGAGAACCAAGCAAAGCCACAGTGTCCATAAATGACTCTGTCTCAGATTGTGAGTTTTAATTCATTAGTAATGACAAGCAAAACAAGAAGCCAGGGTTTCTAGAGACATTATTTAAATATACACGTTTATTAAGTGATGATTTAAACTCGCTTGTTAGAGTTGTTATCACAACGTACTAAAGACTCAGAAATTTTCTCTACTCATTTCTAGAAACAAGGAGTTGAAAATGAAGTGCCTGTGGAATTATCACTAAGAGTTGTAACCTCTGTTCCTTCTCTCTGTTATTGGCCTCTAGAAATAATTTTCTCCCCATGTGACTTTATATCATCTTTTTATGAATTTAATAGAGCAATTCAATTTTTTAATAAAATCTTTATTTAAGCACCATGATTACAAGCATGATTGTAGTTGGGTTTCAGTTATAAACAGAACACCCCCCTCACCAGTGCAACATTACCATCACCAATGCCCTCCTCCCCCCTTTGTCTTCATGGCCAAAGTTCTCACTTTTTAAGAAGACATAAATTTTTTTGAATCTAAAGAATTTATTTTTCTCTTATCTCCAATTTTTAAAGGTGTAGCATGGTTTGGGTCACACTACTCAAGGGTTATTCTTTGCTTTGTGCTTAGAAATGACCCCTCCCCATACTTTGGATATCATCTGGTATTAGCTGCATCCAAGGCAAGGTCCTTCACCCTTGTACTAGCTCTCTGTTTCCCAGTCTCTAAATAAAACCTCCTTTTTAAATACTATTAGGGCATTAATTTGTGTATTTGTAATTTAATTTGAAATCTAATTTGGAACCTTATTTGCAAACCATGCCTAACTAACATAACTTCCTTGCACAAACACAAACACACACATACACACAAACACATTGAGATTTTCACCAATTGTCACAACTTCTAACCAAGTGTCATAAATTTTCTCACAGGGTTGCAAAAAACGTGAGTGCCAATAAACTTTTTTCCACAATATAAGCCCTTTTCTATCACTTTATTACACTCGGATACTATGGAATTTTCTCAAATAAGATGGCAAAAACTTTGTTCTCAGGCAATAAGTCACTGGGTATATGGTAGAATATCTGATACATCAGTACAGGGAAATTCCTAATAATGTTCAATCTTGATCTTTATGTCACTTGAAGACATTTATCCTGTTGTCACTGGGGCCTCTCTTTAATTGACCTAGCACATGTTTCACCTAAAAATTAATATATACATACATAGCATAGCCATCATCAGTTTTCTTTCAAGATGATCTAAAAATTATAGTATAATATTTAGTATCATATCAATAAATTCTTAAAGTATAATTAAGCATTATATTTAAATACAGATGCCTCAGGCTTCATTTTCTGTTAATATTTTTTGTCTTTTTGCTAATATAATTTGCAACAGATTTCATATTATTGTTTCATCTTTGCAATGTTATTTTATCATTGTTATCACCAGACTGTCAGTAACACTCCACCACAACCCCAATAACCCCTCTCTATACCACCGTCATCGCCAAATAACTATTTCATTGGCACTGGCACTGGCAATGCAGGGACCATTTCCACTTGGGAATTCCAATGTCTCTAGTTTTTCCAAATCTTTTAGTATCATAAAGAATTTTCTTTGGTCAAAACTTTGGCAAGTGACTCGATACTGGGATCCAAGCCTTACTTCTGTTTTATTATTCTTTGTACTAAAATGATCTTTGTGGAGCTGAAGTGAGATAGCAGCAGATAGGGTGCTCGCCCTGCAGGCAGCCTGCATGGATTCCATCTCCAACACTCCATGTGATTTCCCAAATGCTACCAGGAGTGATTTCTGAGCACAAAACTAAGAGAAAGCCTGAGTATTTCCGAGTATGGCCCCAAAACCATAAAAAATAAAATAAGTGAATGTTTTCTGCCATGTCATTTTTTTCTAAAAAAAAAAACAAACAAACAAAAAGTAGTGTGTTCACTTTGATTCGTATGTTTTTGTTTGTAGTGCCTAAAATGCAGTTCAAAGAACGAATATATACTGGCAAAGAAAATGATGGTAAGATAGTTGCAATGATCCACAGGAGTGGAGATGTTTACTATAGGTCTTCAGTGAGATGTTACACACGACAGGGATCTGCCCAAGTGATGATGGACTTTGAAGAGCGCCCCAACACTGACCTCTCTGTTATCACATTCCTCCCCGGTAAGTTTGTGTTTGAAAATTGTAGTTTACATTTGAAAAAGCCAGATGTGGAGAAAATATATATGAATATATGTGCATATGTATTAAAGGTGTAAAAATTTTATTTCACCAAGATAATAGCTTGACTGCATGTGGAAAAATAATATTAGTTGAGGTAAGTTAATGAAGGAGATGAATGAATGTCCTTTTGCTTTGGGTATAAACTCATTGATTTGTTTCCAAGAAAAGGTTATATTGTTTATTGAAAGCTTACTCATAGATAAGAGCATATATAATGTATTTTTCACAGTGCTGGGATATGCTTAATGTTCAAGTGAGTCGGAATGTAAAGTAAGTAGTATCATATTACAATATGTTTCCAGAGTTTTAAAATGTATAATCACTTTGATCTAGTGATCATTCTAGAAACTAGCACTGAGGTCATACTAATGGTCAACATGTACAGAACTGCTATCTTTATCCTGATCATAATGCAGGAAAGTCATGAACAAAATTGGCATTTGGTCTTATTTTCTAAGATAAGAAACAATTTAAAGACTTATTATTTAAATTCCCTATACTATCAGCCTCCTGTCATTGAATATGCCATTACATTGAGTCATTCATTCATCAATATTAAGGAAATTTTGCACTATTCTTTGCACTAATACATCAATGAAAGTGAGCAGCATCTTTACCTCTGTGGTGTTGTAGTATGCTATATTCTTCTGCTCGTGTTTTTGAGCTGTTAGATGGTATTTACCTGTTGTATTGTTGGTGCAGGTGAGACAGAAAAGCCTTGTATCCTTGAATTGATGAATGATGTACTGTATGAGGAAGAAGAGGAGCTCCGTTTGGTTCTTGGCACCCCACAAAGCAACTCTCCCTTTGGAGCTGCAATTGGTGAACAAAATGAAACTCTAATCAGGATCCAAGATGATGCTGACAGTAAGAACTTATAGTCATTTCTTATATACAGCCAACTATGCTAAAGATTTAGGTGGCTCGGGAAATTATCCTTTATGAATAGGTTTAAATAATGACTGAAACATAAGAAAAGAATAATTCAAGGGGTCCGGGAGATAGCATGGAGGTAAGGCATTTGCCTTTCATGCAAAAGGTCATCGTTTCGAATCCCGGTGCCCCATATGGTCCCCCGTGCCTGCCAGGAGCAATTTCTGAGCATGGAGCCAGGAGTAACCCCTGAGCACTGCCGAGTGTGACCAAAAAAAAAAAAAGAATAATTCAAATAAGGAGTAAAATAAAACATTTCAAAGTTGATGTTGGAGGCTACCATTTATGTTTAAATGCTGCATCTCATATTGTCACACCTCCTCTTCCCTTCCACACTGAGAATAGGTGGTCCTTGACCAACAGTTTCATTTATTCCTTCCCTCTTTAGGTGAGCTGCTCGCTCCTGTAATAGTTGTCGCAGAGAGCCCAAAGCAAATGTTTACTCAGGAATCCTGTATCCCCCAAGATGGAGATGGGCCATAGTTACTTAGTTTCTTCTAGTACACTACTAATACACAAACCATTAGGTGAGAAGACAGAGAAATCAGAGAGAACAAAAGTAAAAGTTAACACACTGAATAAAAGCATTAGATTTGGAGGAAAAGTATTGAAGCAATAGTAGAGTTAGTAAAGCACTTGCCTTGTGTGTAATTGACCTGTTTCAACCCCTGGCACTCCATTTAGTTTTGTACAAGGAGTGATACATGAGCACAGATTGAAAGGTAGGCAAACTCTGAGCATTGCTGGATGTGACCTTTGATATAAAAATGAAAAGTGAAATGAGAAAAAAGTTTTTCTGTTTGTGTTTTTTGTTTGTTTGTTTGTTTCGGGCCACACCATTTGATGCTCAGGGGTTACTCCTGGCTTAGCGCTCAGAAATTGCCCCTGGCTTTGGGAGACCATATGGGATGCCGGGTCTTTCCTTGGCTAGTGCTTGCAAGGCAGACACCTTACCTCTAGTGCCACCTCACCAGCCCCATTTTTTTTGTTTGCTTGTGTTTTTTTTCTTTTTTTTTCTTACAATTTAATTTATCCAAGTTTCCCACCATTTTAGGGACGATTATTAAATTTGGAGAAACTAAATTTAGCATCAGTGAACCCAAAGAAGCTGGACAATCTGTGATTTTAAGAATTCCAGTGATTCGACAAGGTGATACTTCCAAGATTTCCATTGTACGAGTTCACACCAAGGATGGCTCTGCAACCTCAGGAGAAGACTACCATCCTGTGTCAGAAGGTAGGCAGAGGGCTTGTCTTTGGAGTGGGGTCCTTCTGGCACTATGAATTCCTATTCCTTTGAAAAAAAATATACAACTGAAATAAAAACAGATGAACTTCTCTAAAGTAACCTTCAGAAAAATCAGTGCAATAGACTTTATTTAAAGTTGGCCGTCTTGACTTCCAGTTTGTATGTGTTAAAACTTAGAGAAATTTTTGAGTAAGTTCCAGATAGCTTCCTATGTTGAACCGACTGTGACTATCAATGGATTTTATTCTGATTATAGTAATCATATAGTAAAGACTTTCCGAGACTTTTAGATTACACTCCAAATTTCCATGGTTCTCAATATAATAGACAACCAACAGTCTAAAACTTCCAACTGGAAATTTGTCTCTTATCAATGGGTAGTAAAAATAAAACCAGCCTTTGAAACATGAATTTCTTGGGACATTAGAAGCCCATTATGAAGACTTTTCATCCATTCTTTATAATTTTGAACCATTTACTTTCATGAGAATAATGAAAACATTTTCTTCTTCTTTGTCCTTCCCTTTCTCTGTCTGCCTCTCTTTTTGTGTCTTTGTCTCATTCTCTTTGTGTTTCACTGTATACAAAAGCAGAATCTCGTTTTCCTATGTAAAATATTTCAATTTTTGATTTTGCATTTGTAGAAATCGAATTTAAGGAAGGAGACACCCAGCATATTGTTGAAGTAGAAGTGCTCTTTGATGGGGTAAGAGAGATGAGAGAGGCTTTCACTGTTCACCTAAAACCTGATGAAAATATGATAGCAGAGACTCAGGTAAGTAATAAATTATGGACACAAACTTACAACTATTATTTGATCATGGATAAAAGATATAAACATATACTGAACAACAAAGTAAAGGGGCTTTGTACAAATCTTACATGAAAGAGATGTGTAGGATACAGAGTAAAGCAGATAGGGCATTTTCTTTGGGCATGAATACCCTGTATTCTACCCTTGGCATCACATTATAGTCCTCCTAGCACTTCCAGGACTGATCTCTGAACTCAGAGCCCTGGAATAGTGGTGTGTTTCCCCAAACCAAATAATTTTAATAAATAAAGATTGCATAAACATTTTTCACTTCTGAGATAAATTTTGTTCCTACAATACATCCAAAGAAATTCTTCATTTTCTTTGAACAATCATGTTTCTTGAACCTTGGGGATAAGAATCTTTAAATTGTATCTTTTATCAGTCCACTTACCTTTCCCATTTAAGTT
Source organism: Crocidura indochinensis (assembly GCA_004027635.1). Taxonomy (NCBI): domain Eukaryota; kingdom Metazoa; phylum Chordata; class Mammalia; order Eulipotyphla; family Soricidae; genus Crocidura; species Crocidura indochinensis. Next base: position 14,222 of record PVKC010011860.1, on the reverse strand, counting down.
GTAAAAACTAAATTGAGGATTTACCTCAATAAAGAAAGTATCTCAACACACAAAAAAGAAACTATTAATTCAGTGTAAAACCTCATTTTAAAAATCTTTAAACCCCTAATGCAATTTGCTTACCCTCAAAATTCCCATTTGCTATTAATAGCTTTTTCAAATTTATATCTAGAGCCTCAGTGGCTAAAGCGTTGCTGTTTTCTTTCCTGTGCTTTTTAAGATTTTAACTATCAACTATATTTTTTTACAAAATAAAAGAAATTTTACAGAACTTTGTTTTTGTTTTGTTTTTTGGCCACACCTAGTGCCACTCAGGGGTTACTTACTGGCTATGTATTCAGAAATTACTCCTGACAACTGAGGACCATATGGGATGTCAGGGATCAAACTCAGGCAGGTTGTATGCAAGGGAAATACCTTAACCACTGTGCTATATTGTTTCACCTTAATTGTTAGAGAATTTATACTTTTGCATCCAAAATGCTCTAAACTAATTTTTATTAGGAATAGATCAATATTTATAAAAATAATTGTGTTTACATTTATTCTGTTTGTGATGTTATTTGTTCAAATTGGCAAGTTTTCCTTAAAAGGTTCTACATTTTTAATCCTTAAAGCGGGTAATATTTGTAGTATACTACCTGATTTTTAAAAAATAATATTCAAAGTTCAATTATGGGTCAGATATGTAGTGTAGTGGCAAATTATATGCTTTGCACATACAAGATTCTGAATTTGAGCCATCACCACATAAAAATTAAGAAATATGGGCAGAAGACTATTTTCAATCATATTTTTGTAACACTGGCCACAAAATTTGCTTATTCTATTACTGTTGTATGGGGATTTTACTAAACTCATGAATGGAAGTAGAAATTAGGGGATCAAGAGATGGTTCAGTAATTGCAAGCATGAGGCTACAAATGCTAATACTCTCACCTATGTTGAGCGTGATGCCAGCAACTCTGCTCTTTGTGCCTGGCAGCTCAACTGTATCTGAGATCCCTAATGTTACCAGCACTTTTTAGTCAAACTGAGGTCAGCTGGGTGCAAGCACATCCACATTTGTATGACCCTGATGAGTACCACATTTGAAAAGATGTCTAAGAATCATAGCCTGGAATATGAGCTATTCCATACTCCATATGGATATGAACACACATAATTAAAGGGTGTGAGCCCTGGCCAGTACGTGTCCAATAACTGCAGCAAAAGGAGTGAACCCTTGGGGCTAGCGTGGTAGAACAGCAGGTAGAGCACTTGACTTATGTGGCCAATGTGGGTTCAATATCCAGCATCACATAATGTCCCCTAGCTCACCAAGTTTACTCCTTGAGCAGAGTCAAGAATAAGCCCTAACCACTGCCAGGTTGGCCCCAAAACAAATAAATGAAAAGATAAATATGCAAGCCCCTCATGAGTAGCAAGAAAGAAAGGACAAATACCACAAGCAAGCATGTATGAAACCCTTGGTCATAATAATAGCACCAACAGGGGAAAGAAAATAACTTTAAAATAAAGTTTCACTTAAATCACTTTGAGAGCCAAATATGAATGTAAATGGAAGCTTTGTGCCTGATGCATGGTGTGATACTAAAAAGTTACTCAGAAATTAAAGCAAATTCTTGTCATATATTTATACTAGTAGATATTTATGGATTTTACTCCAGTTTTAAACTCACCCACTTCCTCTACCTGAATTTCAGGGTGTGCTTTGCTTTTTATTCATGTCGTGTTTGACTTTTCCATGACATCCACTTTCCTAGAGTCCATGCTACCACATGATCAGAGCTGCCTTCTCTTGAGGGTGTCATTCAACTTCCTCCACCAGCAGCTACATGACTTTCTCATGGGTCCCTTACCTTATAATTTCAAGTCAGACTAAGCTGCTATCATCAGAAGTGGAAGGGAAAAAATTTTAAAGTCCAGATACTTCATAGACACATACCTCCCAGGTAGCCCAACAAGAATACTGAGTGCTCGGTACTGAAACCAAAGTTGTGACCAAGACATCAGGATCCCGTGAAGCAAATCACATATAAATTAGTGCTCTGTGGGACTCAAATAGGATACCCTCACTCAATAAAGCTATGTACTTCATGAAACCAAGTATAATGAATTTTATTCTGTGTCATAAAAGCACCAAGACCTAATATTTCCATTGTTTTGATTTTTCTTTGGTCTAGGTTACCAAAGCTATTGTGTATATTGAAGAAGTGAATAGCATGGCAGATGTCACTTTTCCTTCTGTTCCTCAAATTGCATCCTTATTGATATATGATGACACTTCCAGGGCCAAAGAGAGTGCTGGACCCGTGTCTGGTTACCCTGTCATTTGTATTACAGTGAGTAGAAAATAAAGAAAAATTATGAAGATTACCAAATGATTTTTGTAAATTATTTTAAATGTTAATACATAAATTTTCAGCTTTGTAGTGAGTCAATGTAGGTATGGAAATTGGAGCAAAGTTTATGCTTTGAACTTTGGAAAGGAAAATATAATATTAATCACATAGAGCCCTAATTTTTTCTCTTCCACTCATCAAAGGTTTATTAACTGCTGTGCATATCTTGTACATGTATGTTGTTGCCTCAGGTTCTGTCACTAGTAGAAAATTAAATAAGGTGGAGATTCTGGATGGAAGGAATGAATAAATAAGGAGGGAAAATATGTAAGGATCAGTAACTGCTAAAAGCAGTATATGAACATTACCCTATGAATGATAAGATAAAATCTGGGAGCTAGTTGCTAGTTTCATTGTGAGAGAATATTTGTGTTGGTCATAAGTGATTAAAACAAAAGCTGTGTCAGAGAAATGACTTCATAAATGGCACATGAGCAAGACTTTTTACTTGCCTTCTCAGTTCTATGTAAAAAGCTCATGGTGGGCAAAAAAATGGCAAGTATTTCTTTTTCTATCAGAACATCCCTGCTAAATGGCCTACATAAAGCAGGTACACAGTATCTGTTTATTGAATTAAATAAATAGAAATAATCATCAGTACCAAGTAATAGGGTCCTTTAAATCATATAGAGAGGAATACATATCATTTGTCGGATATCAACAATTCTTGGAAAGAAGAATATGATGAGTTGCATAGAATAATGGATTACATAACTATAATAGAAGTAGCCCTTAATTCAATGAGGAGGCAGTCTGGGAATGCTTAAGGAAAAGACTTGCTGACTTATTTATCATTGAGGAAGAATCAACCAAGTAGATATGGAGGAAAAGTGAGAGGTAAAAGGAGGTAAAAAAGAAATGACAAGTATGAACATTCAAGAGTGGATGGCTTTCAGTGTGTTCACTGGAACCATCTTAAGGTGAAATGACCAATTAGCTCATTGACATTCAAGGTGAGAATTCCTGAGTCATTAAAAATAGGAACAAAACTGTGTATTTTGTGTAAATAGATTATATAGGAATTAAAAAACAATAGCATGAAGACACACGCAAGGGATCATTTCCCCATGGTATTATATTGTGACCCTAACAGTAACTGTATTTGTTTCCCATAGGCTTGCAACCCTAAATATTCAGACTATGACAAAACAGGCTCTATTTGTGCAAGTGAGAACATCAATGACACTTTGACTCGATATCGATGGCTGATCAGTGCACCTGCTGGGCCTGATGGTGTGACCAGCCCCATGAGAGAAGTTGACTCTGACACCTTCTTTACATCATCCAAGATGATCACACTGGACTCCATATATTTCCAGCCAGGCTCCAGGGTGCAGTGTGCAGCTCGTGCTGTGAATGCTGATGGCAATGAAGGCCTGGAACTGATGAGCCCTATTGTAACCATTGGAAGAGAAGAAGGTAATGCATTGCCATTTTCATGTGCTGAATCCTGGAATACCATGAAACATTTTTAAATGGATTTTATTTTTGTTTATTATCTTTTCTAAGTACCCCATATATTCCACAAGTACTTAAAAAAATCTACCAGGTCAGAGTAATAATTATGTATGGGGACTTGTCTGACTTGCTTGTGATCCACCTTCAGTCCCTGGTATCATATGTGGTCCCCTAAGCCCTAAGCCCTTCCAGGAGTAATTCCTAAGTGCAAAAGCAGGAATAAGGCCTATGTACTGCTTAGGTATGGCCCTCAAAAGAACCAAAATAATAAAGAAAATCTATTTTTAATCAAATATTCATTAAAATACTCTACATAACATATAAGTGTTACTCTACCAGTAATTAAAATAAGGCAAGAATCCTGTCCTCAAAGATTTCATATTCATTGAGACATAGACAAAGTCTTGTCTGGGCAAGGAACAGAAATGTACAAGCAGTTGTAAATATCTAAATGGAGCTTAAATTTAAACTATTATTTTTGGGTGAAGGTCATGGGGAGGTGGGCTATACTAGTTCCAGGATTACTCCTGACAAAATTAACACATACCATATGTACTTTAACCCCTGTATTATTTCTCCAGCTCCTAAAACAATTTTTTGGGGGGGAGGCACACCTGGAGACACTCAGAAATTACTTCTAGCTTTGTGCTCAGAAATCACTCCTTGCAGGCTTGTGGGACCATATGGGATGCCAATATCGAACCCAGATTAGTCCTGGGTCAACAATATGCAAGGCAAATGCCCTACTGCTGTGCTATGATTCCAGTCCCTCTGAAACTATTATTAAGCTGATGTTCGAAATCAACAGAGAGAAAATAAAAGAAATGAGCAATAAATATGGAAGCATGGAAAAACTTTGAGAACTTCAAACAGAACTTTAGGAAAAAACTCAGTGTTAAGAAGTAGCTACTAGAGAGATAGTATAGGGGTTAAAGTTCTTGCCTTGCACACAGTTGACTTGAGTTCAGTTCCTGACACTCAGTGTCATTTCCCCCCTCCCTGTCACCCACCCCCATACACACAGTTCTGCCAGGAATGATCCTTAAGTTCAGAATCCAGGATCCTGAGCAGCCTGAGTGTCACCTAAACCAAGCAAAAAGAAGTGCCCACTATACCATCCACTGCACTTACTTCTCCCACTATAGTCTGCTACTTCCTTGTGCTTTTGTCTCTCAGCAATGCTTTAGTCCACAGAGAATTTTTTTTCACATTTATTAGAATATATAACAGCAAATCTTACACAGTGATATAAAGGTAGTCAACGGCAAATCTTACACAGTGAAGGTCCACCGAGAACTTAATGTGAATTAAAAAAAAATAGTGCCAATGTTTAAGAAGAATATATTTGGGGGTTTCCTATTTGCATCCTCGTGACTTGTAGTATGTGCATTTTTACCTTGAGGTCTTTGTCAGCCCCGGGTGCCAGGAATTGTGGGAGCAGAGCCATTCTCAGCTAAACTTCGCTACACAGGTCCTGAAGACCCAGAGTACACAAACCTAATCAAGCTCACTGTCACAATGCCACACATAGACGGTAGGTGACTTGGGTAATCAAAGCTGTGCAAATGGTCTAGGCTCTTTAGTCTTCAAACTGACATTGCATACCTTGTTTGCAACTTAAACTTAGTCTTCTAATATCCCATGTATGCCTGCTTTATTTTTATCCACTTTTTATTTGGAGGGGGTTGTTTATTAGTTTGGGGCCCATACCTGGTAATGCTCAGGTTTTACTCCCGGCTCTGCATTCAAAACCACTCCTGACGGGCTCAGGAAACAATATGGAGTGCTGAAATCAAACCCAGATCAGCCTCATGCAGGGCAAACCAACATACCTGCTGTACTCTCTCTCCAGCCCTCTACCCACTTTTATCTTCTGACAATTGAAGCATTGATTAGAAGCATATAAACTAAATACATTCTTGCATAGTATAAAACAGTAATTTGGTCATTGTGTAAGATTTTATGACATAGCACAAATGTCTTTGAAAATTTTTACTCTAAACATATAGTTAAGCATTTCTTTCAACATGTATTTGCTCTTTGAGAGCTTAAATTTCATAAATCTATCCCAATATGTATTGCAATAAGCTAAAATATTTTCTGGTTATTTAAATTAATAAAAAAAATACTAACAACATTATATTTGGTGTTCATTTACTCTGCATAAGAAAAGGTGGCCAGAATTTGTGATTCAATAACTTTGCTTATATTTTCTGAACCATGACTCTGTATGCAGAAGACATTTTCAAGTCTTCAGTTCACTTTAAGTAAATTGTTAAAATTCATTTTATCACTTGATATTATCTATTCTAAGTATCTAGGAGAAAGAAAACATTGGAAATTGTAAGATATAATTATTGCCTTCAGAAAAAAATGTAATAGTTCGCCTGCTTATTACAAACCCCAGTTTGTGTTAATGGGAGATAAACAGAAATCTGAACCTTTTTATAGCATACATTGGTTCTATGTTTGACCATTCTTTCTCCGATTCATGGTGGATGTGAGAGTTAAAAATGTTCAGACTTAGGAGAAATCTATCAGGATAAACAAATCTGTGCCAGTTCTGTCTTATAGAAAGAGTGGACCCCTGTTAATTCAAAGGCTGTATTTTGGGTTTTCTGATTTTTTTTTACCAGCAATAGTTGCGCTGGAAGTATTATCTGTTCAGTTTTTATTATGGAATCATAAGTTTCACTCATTTGCAGGTCTTTTCCTTGCATTTATTTATGCTAGAGTTCCATAAACTATGGATTGTAGAGCAGATCCACTCTATTGCCTATTTTTCCATAACTAAGAATACTCTTGAGATTTTAAATATTGGAAGAAAAGAAAATATTTTATGATACATAACAATTAGATAGCATTCTAAATTATCTTTCATAATAAACTCTAATGTACATAATTACATTTAGTCCTTTGCCTAATTTTATTGGTAGTTTTTTTTGCACAATGTCAGCATTGACCAGTTGAGACAATATGACCCCACAAATAATAAACTATAGAAGTTTGTCATCTCTTAGCCTATATCATATTATGGCTGTTTTAAAACATTTGCAACTTAGAATCAGTCACCCTTAATATGTGGGGCTTCAAAGATACTTTACTTTTTGAGTGTTATCTGTAGATATTTATTGAGTTTAAAATTAAAATTGAGTTGTGATTTATTCATTCCTTCAACATAACAAGAATAAATTTTATACATATGATGATGAACATATTTTTAATAAAAATAGCTACCATTTTAAAAACAAAAAATGTGGGTCATTGAGATAGTAGCACCACAGTGGTAGGGATTTTGCCTTGCATGTGGTCGACCTGGGAGGGACCTGGCTTGATTCCCAGCATCCCATATTTTCCCACAGCCTGCCAGGGGCCATTTCAGAGTGCAGAGCCAGGAGTAAAAACCCTGAGCGCTGCCGAGTGTGACCCAAAACAAATCAATCAATAAATAAATAAAGTTTAAAAAAATTACAAACAAAAAATGTAATAAAAATGATTGGAGAAGGACACTCTTTTACACTAATATATGAAGACTGCCTTAACAGGAAAATATTCTGCCTGCTTCTATAGCCAATCTTGTTGTAATATGCAATATTGTAACCTCTGGGAAATTGAGGTATCATTATGAAAACAGCTTTAAGATTAAATCTCCTAAAAATTTTTGGAGAATTGAGATAATGCTTTGGTAACCAGTGCTTTACATTATGTTATAAAAGCTGCCTTTACATAGAATAAATCAATGACATTGTTTGAAACCTTTGTTGTTGTTGAGAATGGTACAGTAATTTCCATTTCCTCTAGGCATGCTTCCTGTGATCTCTACCAAAGAACTTTCCAACTTTGAGCTCACTCTCAGCCCTGATGGCACAAGAGTGGGAAACCATAAGTGCTCCAACCTCCTGGACTACACTGAGGTGAAGACACACCACGGTTTCTTGACTGATGCTACAAAAAATCCAGAAATAATCGGAGAAACATATCCTTACCAATACAGCTCTTCCATCCGAGGTTCCAGCACCTTACGTTTTTACCGAAACCTGAACCTAGAGGCCTGTCTGTGGGAGTTTGTCAGCTACTATGATATGTCAGAACTTCTCACTGAATGTGGAGGTAGCATTGGAACCGATGGACAGGTATGAACTTTTAACATTACCCTTCAGTCATTGAAACAACCTGAAGTCTTGTTCAGTTGCATAGGTTTACACTAAATATCATTTAAATTAAATATCCAGTGTTTCATCTGCATGATGTTATAGGTGATGAGGTACAAGTGAAAGCAGATAATTTACCTTGGAAGTTTGATAAGCATTGCCTTTCTGAAACAGTGTGTCAATAGTTTTAGCAGCCTACCAATCCAATCCCACTATTATAAAAACCCAAATACAGAAAAGATATTATCATTTCAATATATGTTTTTTCTTATTTTTTGTTCTTTAATTAATGTATATATATTTTTTAATTTGATTGTATTAACTAGCATTATTCACAGTTACTCTTAGTTGAGTTTTAGACAGTGTTTCAGCACAATTCCATCACTGCCTGTGTCAGCTTCCTTCCATCCATGTTCCCTCTCTCCACCCCTAGCTTGCCATCTTGACAGGTACAATTGTAAATTTCGTTATTTAATTTTTTTTTTTGGTTTTTGGTTTTTGGGTCACACCCGGCAGTGCTCAGGGGTTACTCCTGGCTCCATGCTCAGAAATTGCTCCTAGGAGGCACGGGGGACCATATGGAGAACCAGGATTCGAACCGATGACCTTTTGCATGAAAGGCAAACGCCTTACCTCCATGCTATCTCCCGGGCCCCTGGTTATTTAATTTTAAGTTTTATGTTTTGACTCTGTTCAACCTGGGACGTACTTGGGTTGGGTTCCCGGCATACCATATGGTCCCCCAAGCTTGCCAGAGCAATTTCTGAGTGCAGAGCCAGGAGTAACCCTTGAGGGCTGCTGGCTGTGACCCAAAACAAACAAACAAAAATAAGAACCACAGTCACAAATAGACCTCAAACTTTTTTTTTTTAATATATGAGATATTGCTAATCCCTTTACTCTACTTCAGCGAGCCTGTTTTGAAGAATTTCTGCTTATTTTTCAACTGATCTTCTTTGAGGAGTTATTAGGATAAACAATATACACTAGCAGGATGGCATTCTAACTGTAATTCTTCTTTGTCAGATTCATTTGGGCATGGAACTTCTCTGTGGTCTGCTTAGTTTATAATCTGTCTTATTCATCTTTAAAAGACTTTCATCTTCCCCACAAAATAGCTGCACTTTTCCATATTTTATGCACACAAATGAATTGTCCTCTCTATTGAAAACCCCCACTAAATTTTTCTTAAAGGACTTTTCTGCTTTTGCACCATTGAAAATAAAGTTAGTAGTATAACTATGCTGATGAGATGATTATTTTCATTGCAATTATTAAAATCTAAATATTTATGCTATAAAATATTTACATTTTAATATGAAGTAAATGTCAGTACAATATAATAAGTTATATTGCATATTCCCTTAGAAAGAAGCACAGAGAAGACAAGTTTGTCTCCACTATTTTTTCTCCTTAGACTCAAACTCCTTATTCTCCTTCTATACGATGTTTCTAATATCCCCATACCATATCACACAGGAATGTGTAATATTTTAAAATATAAGAGATCTGTAAATAGTTAAATACATTGAAGTAGAATAAATACAAACATTAGTAATATTTGTTTTCTCATTTAGAATAGTTGTTATCATAATAATAATAACTATGTTTAATAATGCTTGCTATGTGCCTGCCATTCTTCCTTAGGATTTTACATTTCTGCAAATTCTAGAACAATGTGAGATAAATACTAATTTTGACTCATTTTTAGAGACAAGAAAGCCAGAGTAAAGTTTCCTTATTTGTATTGCTTATCAGTTAGTGCTCTTTGCTATAACATAATTATCTGTCTAATATATTGAGTCAATTACGTGTCACAGAGCTGAGTGAGTGTAAGAAATTAATGTGGTTACAGATTCAGTTATTTAAAAAGGCAGCTGAAATATTTTCCCTCTGTTTTTGATACAAAATCCTGCGGTCATGAAAATATGCTCTAGATTAAATTTACACTCACTGTTGGCAAAATTATTCATTCATACTTTAACAACAGAGTTCTTGTTATGAAAAGCAGTGAAAATAATTGAGCATATTAATAATAAAACATATTTCATGAGAGAGTACCTGAAAGGAAGCAAAATGCTTGGTGAACACTTATTATTTTTGCATTTCAGAAGTTTCAAACTTCTTTGTTTTTTCATTAAGGAAAGTGTGGGAAATGAATTGAAGGTAAACCAGAAACATGGTTTAAATGTACTCAGAGCAGATTTCTGGTTTCTTGCCACCACATTAGACATGAACCTTCAAAGAAAAGAGACCAGGGTCAGAGAGATAGCACAGCAGTAGGGCGTTTGCCTTGCATGCAGCTGATCCAGGATGGGTGGTGGTTCAAATCCAAGCATCCTATATGGTCCCCCATGCCTGCCAGGAGCAGTTCCTGAATGCAGAGCCAGGAGTTACCCCTGAGTGCCACCAGGTGTAACCCAAAAAACAACAACAAAATGGAATCCAGAGAGATAATATAGCAGGCATGGTGCTTACCTTATACATGGCTGACCTGTGACCCAAAAACCAAAACAAACAAACAAACAAACAAAAAAGAACGAAAAAAGAAAAGAAAATGAAAGAAAAAAAACAGTGCTGCCCAGGTTTGATTTGCCTCTGCCAGTTCCACAACCTGGACAAGCCTCTATAATACTATCTTCCCCTTTCCACTTCTTTTCTGGACTTGGTACCTTAGGAGATGATAATCTACTGCACAGACAAAATTTGCCAAATTCAAAATGATGACAGTTTTTTCCAGGAACAATGTAGAAGCTCTGTTCTGTTTTTTTTTTTCTTTCTTAACTGTTCTTAATAGCTACAGCTAATGCCATGAAATATTGCCAAGTTCCTGCATTTTTCTTTGTGATTGAAAAGCTCTTTCTAACATTCTGAAAGGCTTTTCTGTGTTGCTCAGCCTCCCACCGTCAGATTATTTAACTCACAGAAAGAGTTTCCAAGTGTTAGGAATCACCTGAAATAGCTAGACTCTGTCAAGAGCAGTAAAGTTCTGTGCATTTTGACTATAAGTACTTTAGCTGACACAAGGCAATATTTCTGCTTTTGCTATCTCACTCATTGCACATCTGTTCTGAAAGAGATGCCTAATCTTAACTAGGTCCACAACAGATTCTTGAGACTATCAGAACTTATAAATCAACTCTGCATTCTTATAAAATAACAATCCCCCTTGACCAGAAAAGGTAGAAAATTTCTAATAATATTAAATGCTAAAATCATTTGTAATGGTTTTAAACAATAAAATCATATAAAGACCAGGAAAGAAGAAAACAGAAATAAGTGTTTGCTCCACATCTGTATGTGACATCATTTTGTTTTAAAAATAAAAATTAAATTGTTTAGGTATACAATGTAAAGTTTGTGATGCAAGATAGTTCTGAGAACCAACTCCTTTAACTTTTGAATACTTGGGGCAGTTTTCTCACAAAATCAGTTATTATAAATGAAATAACTCAGTTAATTCAACCAGCATTTGCTTGACTATCTCTACTGAAAGGTCAGAATCTGAACTCTCACATTATTAGGTAATCAGCAAATGAGAACGCCATTCAAATACCTGAAGTGGCTGCAGAAAAGTAGTCCAAGCTACAATTTGTACTTGGAACACTAAGGTTCAATGTACTTATAAGAAGACATAATGGTTTGTGGGGCAAGAACAGTGGCATAGCAAGGGTATTGCCTTGCAAAGCAGTTGACCTAGGACGAACAACAGTTTGATCCCTTGGTGTACCATATAGTCCCCAAGCCAGGAACTGTTTCTGAGTGCATAGCCAGGAATACCCCAGAGCATAGCCAGGTGTGGCCCCAAAACAAAAACAAGCAAACAAAAAAGAAGATATACTGGTTTTGTAGTTTTTGAAAAGTAAAAATTTCTTTTTTATAATTTTATTTTATTTCCATAAGGCCCAGTGCTTCTGGTGTGCTCAGGGGGCCATGATGGATCATGCCTATTGTTCCCTACATGCTGTGCTGTGCTCTATCTCTTGAGCTACCTCTGAACTCAACTGTTTATTTTTTTTCTCTGCTGTTGGGTTCAAAGAATAGCTTTCCTTCCCTTTTTATTAAGTAATTAATTTGTATGACCTTTGATGTTTATGCTTTAGAAATTATCTCCTCATTATTTTACACTAGTGTACTCTATTTTACCTACTAGCCACTCAATAATTCGCCAAATATGGTAAGAGAATACAAAATTCTTCTTATAAAATAACTTTCCTAAAGGATGGTGCTTGATATTTTGTAAGATTTATCTCTTTTATTAAATAATATGTTGGTTTTTTTTTTTTTGGTTTTTTGGGTCACACCCGGCAGTGCTCAGGGGTTACTCCTGGCTCCATGCTCAGAAATTGCTCCTGGCAGGCACGGGGGACCATATGGGGCACCGGGATTCGAACCGATGACCTTTTGCATGAAAGGCAAACGCCTTACCTCCATGATATCTCCCGGGCCCCAAATAATATGTTTTTTAAATAATCATAATGATATGATCATTGGAAACTAGTAAACTGAGAAAAACACAACAAAGAATAAGCATCTTGTTATCCCACTACCATTATACAAATGCTTTTATTCTATTTTACTCTAAAAACACAGTGTTAATAGTTTAATGTCTTATATAATTTTTTGCATTGCTTTTTAACTTAAGATATCACAAGCATTCTCCCATCATTAGGAAAATTCCCTGAATTTTAATAGTTGTATGACACTTCGCAGGCTAAATTCTTATTCTTAATTGTCAGCTGCATGTAAATTGGTCTAATTACTTTCCATTCTACTGTTAGTGTTAAAATTATACTTCAAGGTTGATTGCTCAATGATTGCACTAAAACCCACTCTTAGAAAGTACGGTCTCGAATCACTTAGATTGCAGGACTGGCCAAGTCCTGTACATAATGGGAAATGCAGGCTACTATGTAGATGAGATACGATTTTGTTTGTTTCATGGTTTTCTTTTTATGTTTTTTTTTTACTGATTTGGGTTATCATTTTTTGTGATTTGATAGATTCATTTTCAACTCCAGGACCCAGTGAAAAATAATCATGGTCCAGAATATTCACAAATTCCAATATGATTTTGGCTGTTTAGTGTGGAAAAAGTACAAGAATATTGTCAAAAAACCACGTTCCAATTTCTAAGAAGTGTATTCTAATCTGACCTATGTTCATTTCCTCTGTGTATAAAAAAAATTACTATATTTGTCCTACTGTGCTGCAGAGCTATTGTGAGAATTAAATGACATCTTTTTTCTTAGCTAGGACTGCACTAGCTTTGTTTGAAATACAATGAAATGTGACAGAATAGAATCAGCTTGAGCCAAAAGCTGGTTTTCAATACAGCAGGTCCACTCAAAAAAAATCCTAAAGAATTTGCTTTACTTTTTGAGTCTTTCCCTCTTTTTTAATCCATCATCTGTCCATTTAATAAATCCAATAACCTGCACAGTCATATAAATATAGGAAAAAGTGATCTTATTGAAAAACTTGGATGGTGAACCTAGAACAATGTCTTAAGAGTGGTAAGTCTTGGGGGCCGGAGAGATAGCATGGAGGTAGTGCGGTTACCTTGCATGCAGAAGGACAGTGGTTCGAGTCCCGGTATCCCAATGGTCCCTGAGCCTGCCAGGAGCGATTTCTGAATGTAGAGTCAGGAGTAACCCCTGAGCAATGCCGGGTGTGATCCAAAAAACAAAAACAAGAACAAACAAAAAAAGAGTGATAAGTCTCAATAAACTCAGCTTCCACCATTCCTGATTCAACTGCCAAGTACTTGAAAGAGAACAATATAATCTTTGAAGGAGAATATTTTATTCAATTATTTGAGACATTGCTAATATTTCAATTATATTTATTCTTAGATCTTTCCTGCTTTATTACAAGCTACACAATATATTTGTATTTATGGTATATAATAAATATTTTCTATAATACTATTTATTGTAATATAAGACAAAGATTTTAATATAAATAATAACATTATGATTGTTTTATACACTATTATATTAGGTTTTATAAGCACTTATAAACTATTTGCAAGAGCCAAAAATTGTAGACAAATGAAATGTCCACCAACGTAGATAAATAATCTATGCATGTAATCATATCCTCTCCAATAATCAAATGTATTGAAACATGATGCAACATGGATGCACCTTGAAAAAATTAATACTAAATGTAAGTTATGTAGATCACAAAAAAATCACTTATTGTA
>PVKC010011859.1:0-15702 GCA_004027635.1 Crocidura indochinensis | reverse complement strand
AATTTGCTTGTGGATAGCATGCAAGTTTGTGTTCTAATAAATACCAGAAATCTAATGTAGCAGTGGGTTGAGCAAAGAGTTCTTGTATTAGTTAAACCCTTTTCCTATATCTGGAGTAAGGAGAAAATCCTAAGAGACTTGGACAATTCGTGATCAATATCTTCAAAGCAGTAATGAATTCATGCTGAACTTTGTGTTTTCTTGCTGAAATTGTTTTGTGTTAGCCTCAAATCTTGTGATTAATAGAAGCTAAGTTTGCTTTGGGACATTAGAAAAAAAAAAAAAACTTCTGCCTAACTGTATAAAATAAAGTCTTAGAAACGTACAAATCAGGGGCACAGTAGTAGGGCATTTGCCTTGCACATAGCTGATCTGGGACAAACCCAGGTTCAATTTCTGGCATTCCATATTGTCCCCCAAGCCTGCCAGGAGCAATTTCTGAGTTCAGAGCCAGGAGTAATCCCTGAGTGCCACTGGGTGTGGCTCAGAAATCAAACCCCCCCCCCAAAAAGAAAGAATTGTACGAGTCAAGTCTGTCTGTCACAACTGTCTGATATCAGAGATTATAAGCAACAGTCAACCGGAAAAGAAATAATCCATTCCTGGAAATTGTTTAGATATGCACCCTAACCTATATGTAGCAGTTCTCATCTTTTAAATGGTATATTTATATTTTTGAGGAAAAAAGAAAAAAATAGCAATTCAGACTGTGCTAATTCAAATGTCTTGTCTCTCATCTGCTTGTCAGTCATATTTGGCAGAACCTAACTTGACCAGGAAGAGCATGAAGAATAAAGGAGTGTGGTCATCTCTCTTACGGATTTGAGAGGATTTCTCTCTCTACTGGCTTAGAAGAAGAAAATAATAATAAATTAATAAATGATAGAAGATAGATAGATAGATAGATAGATAGATAGATAGATAGATAGATAGATAGATAGATAGATAGATAGATAGATAATAGATAGATAGATAGATAGATAGATAGATAGATAGATAGATAGATAGATAGATAGATAGATCATCAGCTTGGACCATTAGTACCTTTATTTGAAAGCTATATAAAATCTAACTTTTTAAGAAACCAGCATTTGTTGTAACTTACTCCTTGTGGTCACAATACTATGGTATAAAAAATATTTTAACTCATAGCAATAGATATTATCATTGAATCCATTTTACAGACGGGTAACTGAGGCTCAGAGGTGTTAACCAATAAAAACATTGTCAATGTAGTTCTAAGTGAAGCTGATTTTCATTCTACTGAGTTGCTTGTTGTTTCACAAAGCACTTTTCAATCTAAAAAAAAATTAGATGCACAACAAAATACCTATAAAGTAAATGGAAAATATGTGCTCACACTTTATTTTTGGTGGTGGTGGTGCTCTCCCATGTGGTACTAGGAGGTATGGCCACACCATAATTAGCCACTCATTCAAGGCATGAGTCTGAGAATTCTATGCTGCTTATCACTGCAGTGATGAGGACACAAGGACCATGCCAGCAGTCCTGGTGACTTCCAGGATCATAGCTATCAATGTTGGTAGATTATGCACTGCCAGAAATTGAACCTGGGTAGTGTGCATGTTAGGCAAGTTACCTAACTGTCGTCCTACCATCCAGACCCTTCATTTGTATATTTTTTAAAGTTACTCTAAGACAAGTTGCATTTCTTATGACAACTTGTCCAGTGAACCATTGTCAGAAAAGGAGTAATTGACTATGCTAGCTTCTTTTGACTCATAGCTCTATTTTTTCCAATCCCTCAGAATTAAATGCAACAATATTAATTCGATGCTTATGCAAAAAAAAAATCACCCTGCTGGTTCTTGTAAAAGATAAACAAAGTATGGTTTTGAGCCACAAGAAACTTAGAATTTCAACATAAATAGAAAACCACCTCTGGGCCCGGGAGATAGCATGGAGGTAAGACGTTTGCCTTTCATGCAAAAGATCATCAGTTCGAATCCCGGTGCCCCATATGGTCCCCCGTGCCTGCCAGGAGCAATCTCTGAGCACGGAGCCGCACAGAGCCAGGAGTAACCCCTGAGCACTGCCGGGTGTGACCCAAAAACCAAAAAAAAAGAAAAGAAAAGAAAACCACCTCAAATTTCTTTTAGTATATGCTTCTGACCATTAAACGGTATGTGCCAGGTACTGTCCAAAGTATTAGGAATGACTGATGATGAGAATTAGCTGTTTCTGTCTTAAAGCCCATCATGTAGAGAAGGAGGCAGGTGAAAGAACAATTGCAAAGCTGTAAGGATAAGGATTATAGGGAGGTGAAGTTGTTTAATTTTGTCTTGCTAGAAAAGGGTGAGAGCTATATCTGGGAAATTGTCGCAGAAAAGGTGCTTTGAGATGGAACTTCCTAGTTCAGTGAGGTAGGAAAAGGCACCTTAGATCAAATGCATATCCCAAAACCAAATAACCCAGAAGAATGTGGAAGCATGTGTTGAAGTCTAGGTAATGGATCAGAACCAGAGGAACATCAGAACCTTAGGATCGGATACTAAATGGATAGTAGAGCAGGTAGGGTGGTTGTTCTTCAGGCAGCCAAACCAGATTTGAACCCCAGCATACTATATGGTCCCCCAAACACCGCCAGAAGTAATTTTTAAGTGCAGAATCAGGAGTAATCCCTGAGTATCACCAGGTGTGACCCAAAAAAACTAAGGGGAAAAAAGAGACAGAGAGCAAATGGGGAGAAATGAATATGGCAAGGGTGAACAAAGGCCAGACCCCAAGTCATTTGTATGTGGGTCTATGGTTGCCAAGAGGAAACAGCACAAGACTGAAAGGATGAGGCATCTCAGATTTATTGGCAAAAGATTCTTTTTAATCTTTTATTTTCAAATTGCAATGTCGCAAATTTATTTTTGTTATTTGATTCTCATTAGGAAAAATCATTTCAATTTAAACAGAGCCAGTAAACCATTAGGTCTGGGTCACCATAATTGTCAAAATCCACATCTGTGAACATTTTCTAGGATTATATCATGATGTCTACATTTGAACTAACTTGCCACTGCGCCATCTGTTTCAAACTGGTTCTCACAGGTGGCTTGGCTGCCTCTACTTCTGTCAAGTATGCTGCAAGTTATTTTTTTTTTAAAGAAGAAAGTTAAAAAAAGAAATAGTGCTTGCCAAAGTGTGTTACATAAGGTGAAAATAATTATTCACAATGTACAAGGACAATTATCTTAATATATGTGAAATGAGAAGGGAGTTGAGTTGATGGGGGTAGAAGGGTGAGCAGGTGAAGGAGAAATACCAGAATGGTGGCAATAAGGGATAGATCGAGTCGCTCTGTTCTAGCTGCTTAAAATGCCTCATTTGCCCTCATTTTCTGTCTCAGAAAACAATTAGAAGCTTAGATATTAGTAAGCATTGTATTTGATTTGGCCCTTTGATTTAAAGAAATCAAGAGGAGGGGGAGAAAGAGAGAGAGAGAGAGAGAGAGAGAGAGAGAGAGAGAGAGAGAGAGAGAGGAAGAAGTGGCCTGAAAACCCCACAGTCAACATATTTTTGTAGAATTTGTCTGCACATCTCATCAGCTAATTACCCAAAGACTAATTAGGATGTTGAATATAACAAAATGCTTCACAGAAAAAGATATTAAAAAAAACCAACACTTATTATACATCATGATTGGGGAAGAAAAAAATAAAAAGTGTCAGGGAAGAAATTTTATTTTGCAGACTAAAGTCAAGAAAATAGACTTGACTAATTAGGAATATAACTATTTCAAGTGGGGGCCCCTCCATTCCTGATTTAGGGTTTTCAATGGTCGATCTCCCACCATGACAGCATAAACTATAAATGATTTTTGTTTTCTTCCGAGAACAAGTAGGTGGTTGATTTAGAGGCTGTTGGACTGGTTCAATTTTCAAAACAAGTGATTTATTGTGGATCGTTCTGAATTGGTCTTTTAATAAGTTGGGTTTTGTTCTTTTTTTTTTAAGAAAAAGCAATGATAACTGGATTTCTGGTCTGCTGACTCAGTAAATTAAAGTTATCAAAGCACTGCCAAGTTTCCTTGTCCATGTTTTGTTCCAGCCCCCACAGTAGGAGAGGCAGGTGAACCACTTTGGAATTTCTTGCTTCTAAGATCTAACAAGGACACCAAACTGCTGTGTTGTTTTGTTCTTATTGAAGGTCAGACTGCAACAATCTTGACACTCAGGAAGCAATTCAATTTTGTTTAGGGATTGTATCTGGTAATTACACTCACCCTAAATCTATGCCTGAGTTGTAAATCGAGAAGGAAGGTCCCAACAACCATCCCATGAACACTTTTATAAAGGCAATTTTAAAAATGTTCAAGAACCTTCAAGGTGTAGGCAATTCTTTGATATCTAGGAAGATTGTGAT
This sequence comes from Crocidura indochinensis, assembly GCA_004027635.1. Classification (NCBI taxonomy): domain Eukaryota; kingdom Metazoa; phylum Chordata; class Mammalia; order Eulipotyphla; family Soricidae; genus Crocidura; species Crocidura indochinensis. The sequence goes on along the minus strand of PVKC010011859.1, from coordinate 11,328 downwards.
TAATTATATGGACATAAGGATTCGTCCTTTAAAAAATGAAATTCGGTCAAATCATTCTGAGTACGTACTTTAGTTTGAATGGACACCTTAATATGTATAAACCAGTGTGGTGGCACCAAAGACTTTTTCCCACAACTGCTTTTTTACTGTTTACATGAAAGAAAATGAAACCAAGTGGGTTTTAGAAACAAATAAATTCACTTAAAAAAACTTTCAAAGGTTGGGACTGGAGAGATAATAGAATGTAGGGTGCTTACTTTGCTTGCAGCTGACCTAAATTTAATTAATCCCTGGCACCCAGATGGTCCTCTGAGCACTACCAGACAGGATTCCTGTGTGCAGAGCTAGGAGTAAACCCTGAGCACAGCCAGGTGTGGCCCAAACACACACACACCACTGTGGTTTACACTACTGTTAATCAAGGGGTCCTATTTATGTCACTTTCATAATAGAACCTGCTCTACCCTAACTCTGCTCTCCACTCTTGTGGCAAACTTCAGACCATGGACTAGTTATCCTAACACTAATCTCTATTATATCTGACTATCATCCCCACACTGGCTTTTATTTTCCTTATATCGCACAGATGAGTGATATTATCTATATTTATCCCTCTACCTCTGATGCATTTCATTCAGCATAATATCTCCATATCCATTCACATACAAGTAAATTTCATAGCTTGATAATTCCTCACGGCTGTGTAGAACCGATTTCATTGTGTAGATACCAGTTTCTTTAGCCACTCTTTTGATGTTGGGCACCTGACTATTGTAAATAAAGCTGCGATGGACATAGGAATTCATGGGCATTTTTGTATTGTGTTTTTATGTTCCGATGATATATCCTTAGGAGGGTATTGCTGGATTATATAGGAGCTCAATATCCAGTTTTTTAAGGAATTAATATTGTTTTCCAGAAAGAATGGACTAGATGTCATTGCCATGACTAGCAAATGAGAGTCCCTTCCCCCACCACACACACACATCCATGTCATCGCTGGTTGTTCTTGTTCTTGTGATGTGTGACATTCTCAGTAGTGTGATACGATGCCTTATTACTTTTGTGATTTGCATCTTCCTGATTCAAATGTGGAGCATTTCTTCATGTGCCTTTTGGCCATCTGTATTTATTCTTTGAGGAAATGTCTGTTCATTTCTTCTCCCCATTTTTAGAAGGAGTTGGATTGTTTTTCTTATTAAGTTCTGCCAGTACCTTATAGATCTGAGATAGTAACTCTTTATCAGATGGGTATTAGGTGAATAGTTTTCCCTTTTCTGTGAGTAGCTTTTGTAGGCTAGTAATTTTTCCTATTAATTACAAAAGCTTTTCAGTTTAATATATTCCCATTTGTTTATCTATGCTGCCACTTGTTTGGACAGTAAGATGCCCTTTAGTCTCAAAGTCATGAATTGTTTAGCCTGTTTTCCTTTATGTACCTTGTGATTTTAGGTCTGATATCAAGGTTTTTAATCCATTTTAATTTGACCTTTGTGCATGGTGTTAAAGAGAGGTTGGAGTTCAATTTATTTTTGCCTGTAGTTAATGAGTTTTCCAAACATCACTTATTGAATAGGATTTTCTTCCTCCACTTAGTATTTCTTGTCCTTTTATTAAACATTACTTGGTTGTATACCTGCAGGTCTGTCTCAGAATACTCAAGACTATTCTATTGATTTGAGGGCTTATGTTAGTCCAAGAGCATGCTGTTTTAATGACTATTGCTTTATAGTACAATCTAAAGTTAGGGAAAGCGATGCCCCCATCTTCTTTTTCCTATGGATTTCTTTAGCTATTCATAGGTTTTTATTGTTCCAAAAGAGTTTCGGGAGTGTTTGATCCATTTCTTTGCAATATATCATGAGTATCCTTAGAAAGATGGTTTTAAATATATAAAATGCTTTGGGAAATTGCCATTTAATAATGTTAATCCTCTCAATCCACGAGTAGAGTATATGTTTCCATTTCCTTGTATCCTTTTTCATTTCTTGAAGCAGTGTTTTGTAGTTTCTTTGTGTATGTCTTTCACCTCTTTAGTAAAGTTGACTCCAAGGTACTTGGTTTTCTGAGGCACAAATATAAATGGGATTTTTGATGTCTTTTCTTCTCTTTCATTATTTGTATATTAAAATGTCATGGATTTTATGTGTTAATTTTGTAGCCTGCCACTTTTCTATACAAATCTATTGTGTCTAGAGCTTTTTTTATAGAGCCATTAGGATTTTCTAAATATAATAAATATATCATCTACAAGCAGAAAGAGTTTGACTTTTCGGCAAATACTTCTAGGACTATCTTGAATGTAAGTGGCGAGAGGAGATTACCTTATCTTCTGCCATGTCTTAGATGAAAGGCTTTTAGTTTTTCTTCATTGAGTATAATATATGTCATGGGCTTATGGCAAATGGCATTAACTATATTTAGAAAAGTTTTTTCCATTCCCATCTTGATCATCCCATCTTTTAATCATGAATGGGTGGTGGACTGTGCCAAATACTTTATCTGTATCTATTGATATGATCATATGATTTTTATTTTTCCTTTGTTGATATGGTATATTACGCTGATTGACTTTCATATGTTAAACTATCCTTGCTTCTCAGAAATAAATCCTATTGGTCATGGAGTATGATCTTCTTGGTGAGATGTTGAATCCTATTCACTAGAATTTAAATGAAGATCTTTGTGTCTGTGTTCATTGGCCATTTTTAGTGGCATCTCTATCTTCTTTTGGTATCAGTGATGTTAGCTTCATATTAATTATTTAGGAGTGTTTCTATTTTTTCAATTTTTGGGAAAAGTCTGAAAAGGAATGTTGATAGGTCCCTTTATAAAGGCTGAATGAATTCACTAGTGAATCCATATAAGCCTGGGCTTCTATTTCTTGAAAGTTTTTTATTACCATTTCAGTTTCCCCAATGGTGATAGGTGTGTTCAGATATTACAGATCATCTTGGTTCAACCTTGAGAGGTTATAGGAGTCCAAGAATTTATTCATTTCTTCTGGGTTTTCTTCTTTTGTGGATAAAGATTTTCAAAGTAATTTCTGATTACATCTGAATTTCTATAGTACCTGTAGTAACCTCTCCCTTTTCATTTCTGATTCAGTTTATGAAGTTTCTTTCTTTGTGAGTCTTGCTAATGGTTTATAGATCTTGTTTATTTTTGAAGAACTAACTCTTGCTTTCATAGATCTTTTGCACTTTTTGGTGCATAGTTTATTAATTTCTGCTCTATGTTTTATTATGTTATTTTTTCTGTCTACTTTTGAACCATTTTGTTGCTCTTTCCTATTTCTTAAGCTGTGTTATTAAGTTACTTGTGTAGCCCTTTACTTCCTTTCTAATGAATGCTTATAAAGTTATAAATTTTCATCTTAATACTGCTTTTGCTGTGTCTCTCATATTCTGGTAATTCATATCTTCATTCTTATTTGTTCCCAAAAATCTTTTGATTTCCTCTTTGAGTTCAACACTGAACCAGTGGTTGTTCAGTAGTGAACTGTTTAATTTCCACGTTTTCATGTTATATCTCCATGTCTATTTGTAATTTACATATATTTTCAGTACATTATGATCTGAGAAGAGAAGAGAAACAAAAATTTTTATTTTGTTTGTTTGCTTTGTGGATCACACTCGGCAACGCTCAGGGTTACTCCTGGTTCTGCATTCAGAAATAGCTCCTGGAAGGCTGAGGGACCATATGAGAAGCTGGGAATTGAACCTGGATCGGTCATGTACAAAGCAAAAATCCTACTCTCTTTGCTATTTGCTCTAGTACCTAGAATCAATTTCTATACTCTCAATTTTGTGAGTGTATGTTTTATGGTCCAGCATGTAGTCTATCTTGGAGAAAGTTGCATGTGTATTGGAGAAATATGTGTATTTAGTTTTCTAGGGATAAAAATATAATATATATATTAAGCAAATATCTTTCTTCCTTCGGAGCCATATAAGTTTGTTGAATTTTAGTCTGGTTGACCTATCAAGGGGTGGTAAGGCAGAGTTTAAGTCTCCCCTATTATTGTGCTATTGATATCTTTCTTCAAATCTATCAGCAAGTGTTTTAAATATTTTGCTGGTCCCCTCATTACGTATATGTTTAGGAGTATGATTTCTTTCTGGTGTACATATATCTTGACTGTATAGCAAATGTTCATCTCTGTCTCATAACCATTTTAAATTTAAATTCTATGCTTTATGATATTAATATGGCCAATGAGCTTTGAAAGGGAGTTGTTTGCTTGAATGATTGCCCTCCAATCTTTGACTTTGAGTCTATGTTACCTCTAATTATTCGAATGTTTGTCTTGCAGGCAGCAAAACATTGGATTTAACTTTTAGATCCATTTTACCACTCTGTGCCTCTTAAATGGTACAGTTAATCCATTGTCATTGAGAGAGATTATTGTTATGGGATTAAATAGTATCTATTTTTTAGGAGTTCGGTGTATTTGGTAAGTCTGACTTGCCTTAATGTAGATCAATAGGCTCTTCTTTTAAGTTTGGTTTTGAGTATGTAAAGTTTCTGAACAATTGTCTACTTGTGAAGCTATCTGTTCCTCCTTAAAACATGAATTCACATCTATCTTGGTGAAGTATCATTGGCAAATAATTCATTTCATTGTTTTTTATCACTATATTCCACCACTGCCTTCAAGGCTTGAGAGTTGCTTTTGATAAATCTACTGTAGATCTTAATGATGATTCATAGTAATTTCTTGATGTGGTTTACATCAAGTGACTAGTATGTGACATGGGATGCTTTTCTTGGATCTCTTTTAGCTAGTACTCTTTGGGCATTCACAATTGGCTTCATGTGCTTTTTTTTCATGCACTCTTTAGTTCTGGAAATTTCTCAGCAATAATGTCCTTGACTGTTGATTATACATTGGGGATCCCAATTATTCTCATGTTGTTTCCTTTGAGTATATGCTAGAGTTATATTGTCATCCTTCACTTTCTTTGAGGAATATTTCCCAGACTCTTTGTTGTATGGAGGTGTTATGCAGCTTATCTTCTACCTCAAGGATTCTGTCTTCAGTGGCTATTACTCTGTTGGTGAAGTTTTTCAGTGAGGTTTACATTTCACCTACCATGTTTTTCAGTCTTGATATTTCTGTTTTAAATTTTCTCATTTCTACTCTCATATCTTCTTGGGTCTTATGGGCTGTCCTTTTCATTGTTTTTTTTTTAATTCTCAGACCATCCTTAATATTTACTCTTTAAAGTCATGATCATAAATCTTATGTAGGTGGCTAATGTAGGTTGGTTCTCCAGAACTAGCATCTCAAATCACACGGCACAGTGGTGTTCTGCATGGTTTTTTGTTGTATGGAACTGATATGTGGATGGTACAGCTCCTTTACTGAAAGAAATGCATAGCTGCAGTCAAAGCATAGTGGCTGTCTCTTGATAGTTTCACACGCTTCACACAACTCAGATCAATCTAAATTGGGGCGCTTTTTTTAAATCAAATTCCACCCACAAATGAAAGGCTGCTGAATCTGGATGTATGTGCCTCAGTTGATTCAAAATGGCGCTCTTTCAATCAAAATTCTGACTAATGCCTATGACCGCTTCTACTGGTCTCACATTCCTTAGCTAGATTCAAACTGAGGCTTTTAATTCCCCCCAAAACGCTGCCCACAACAGAAAGGCTGCTGCATCTGGGTTCACATGCCTCAAGTTTGATTCAAACTTCTGCTTTTAAGATCCAAGCTCTGCACTGTCTACCGTACTGCCGCTACTCCTGTTGGTCTTACACACCTCAGCTTGAATCAAACTGGGACTTTTTCTTCCCAACTCCACCCATAACCATCAGCACTGTCTGGGTTCATGTACCTAGGGTCAATTCAAACTCCCCGTTTCTGTATTTTATCTTTTATTACTATTTATTCCACAATGCTATCCATTAACTGTTGCCCAACCCCCATTCTTCCTGTAATCTTACCTGCAAGAAAGACCTGCCCATTCCTGGGCAGGGTCTTTGAGGGGTTACAAAAGGTTTGGCTAGAAGGCCAGGAGGGGATCATGAGAGGATTTTGGAGAGGAGATTTGGAGGACTTTGGATAGAGATTGAGCAAGGAAGATGGATGCAGAAAAGATGGCTGAGGGACAAGGTACAATGCAGGGCTGAGTAGAGATTCAGTGTAAATGGTTATGGTAGGCCACATATGTTGGCCAGGGCCTGAATAAAGATGATATACCCTGAAGCCTGCATGTGAGTTCTCTATCCACCACTATCCTGAAGCTGCAGACCCGAAGGCTTGGGAGAGGTGCACACACGTGGTCCTGGACTGAAGGAGAAAGGCCTACATTACCATCCACCACCATCCAAGTCCATTTAAAGGGCTTAATGCAGCAATTAACTATTTATAGAAAGGCACTCCTTTCGTCTAACTCCTTACCTTCCTCATTTCCTGGGATTTTTACTAAATTTCTACTAAATTTATTTAATAAATTACTGCTATGCTCTTTCTATGCAGGACTTGTCATCGAATCCTTGATAATCTCAGGTTTTCTTATATTTATAACCAGACATGATTCAGAAGACACATGACTCCATTGTCTTCCATGTGTGAGAGAACCCTATTGCCTGCTGCTGTTTCTACTACTATTACTTCCTGGTATAAATATTTCCCTGATATAAATATTTAAAGAAAAAATACAAACAATGAGTCAGATTACAGATTTTATTTACCAGTATAATCCCAAACTCACCATCTTGTGAAAGACCTGAGATCATTCACATACATTTTATTTTATTTGCTTTTGATGGGGATTTTGGGGTTTGCTTTATGCTTTTTTAAAAATTTTTTAAACTTACAGGAGTTTGTTGTTTTGCTTTGGAGTCACAAATGGCTGTGTTCAAGACTTATTTCTGGATCAGTGCTCATAACTCACTCCTAGTAATGCTCAGAGGGCCAAATATGATGCCAGGTATTGAAGCGGGATGACTACTTGCATGCATGAACCTTAATTGCTATACAATCTCTCTGGCTCAGTGTTTTATTTTAATGAAGGGAGTAAACAAAAAACCTTTAGAGACCTTCCATAGAGTTTACTTCTCCTTCTGCTTGAATCTGGGTGATAAATGATGGCTTTGACCAAATGATGTGAGGGTGTACAAGATTTCAGGCTAGTCATTAAGAGAATGACTTCAAGTTTTCACCTTAGTCCTCTAGAGCCCAAAATCTTCATGTAAAAATTACAACTATTCCTACTAAAGGACCACAAGAAAAGATAATGAGACTACATAGAAATTTAGAAGAGTTCAGGTGAGCAATAATTATTTGCCACCAAGTGGTCATGGAGTGAGCAAAGATATCTAGGACCCTCAATACTAAGCCAGGGCTCTGCCATATTACATAGTACAGAAAAAGATTGGTATAACCAAGCCATGATGAAATTAGTGATATAAAATATCATGTTATAAAAATGTATCTTGGGTATCTTGATTCAATAGATAACCAGAAAAATTGATTTAAGGTGCTATATTGTAAGCCTTTCTCTTTAATTCCTTCATAGAATAAAATGAAATAGGTGTCAAGGGAGCAAAGATATATAATAATAGGTAAATATCAATGTGAAAATAAATTTTAAAATGTTAACCCTCAAAAAAATGTTAATTCTCATTTCAGCAAAAATTTATTTATGTCATCAGAAATTGTGAATACATAAAAAAGTCTTATGATTACTGATTATAAACAATAATTTATTTCATATCAAAATAATACATAATATCAGTGAGGTCATAAAAACTCTTTCTATTGTAGCTTTTTCTTGTCATTGCATATTAAATGCTGATATCTTACATTTGATACCTAATATCTCATATACTACACACCTCAGTCATCTTCCCAACTTCCACTGAATCTATAAATGTCTGAACTGAAGCTTAACTAAGAAATGGTTCGTAGGAGCAGAGAGATACAAAAAAGGATCTAATGCACTGAAATAGAACTGGGATATATCACTCACTTACTACTCAATAAATATTAATATCTACAGATTTCAGACATTAGCAGATATATGTTTATATGATTCTATAGGTAATGATTTCCAGCAGTGTCCAATTTCTAGCATTATGTTGACAAGTAGAAAACAATAAAAATAGGGCCACAGAGATAGCACAGAGGTAGGTCATTTGCCTTGCAAGTGGCTGACCTAGGACCAATGATGATTTCAATCCCAGCATCTCATATGGCCCCCCATGCTGGCCAGAAGTGATTTCTGAGCACAGAGTCAGGAGTACTTCTTGAGCACCTTTGGGTGTGACCCAAAAACAAAACAAAAAGAAAATGATAAAAGTGAAAAAGTTACTTTTATCACTTCATCTGACTTGACAAACAAAATGATATGTTCTGTTCAAATCAGAGATCATCTCATATATTAAACAGAGAAATGCATATTACTTACCTCTAGACATAAATTCTAACTAGTTTTATTTTAGCATTTTCTGAGGTCAACCTTCAATAAACTTACCACAGAGCAAACCATTGTGTTCAGCTTGAAAATTATACTTTGTAATTATACTATTCTCCAATAGTCAACCTGACTGGAATTTAAATAATCCAGGGAACAATATGGCTTAACATATTATACATTTAAAATAGAGTTGGTGGTGAAATTTAAAGCAGAGGATATAGGCAGATAGCTCTATAATCCCCAAAGTTCATATCCAGGCATTTCAATTCCTTTATATATAATCTTTTAAGCTCACAATGTTTACTAGCTTTTTGTTTTCAAAGTAACACTGGTTTGGGAATAATTCTATTTGGGTGTGGTTCTTTCTAGTAAGAAATAATAAAATCAATGTTCTCTTAAGCACACTGAATAAATATTATTTGGACTTGTCTTAAGGATGCTTATTGGTTACTTAAATATTTATGTCCTTAGCTGTCATATTCTTTTGTAAAATGAGTATATCCATATTTGATGCGTATCGGGTGGAGTTGTTGTAAATGTTCGAGATAATGTAAATTAGGCTATGGAGCCTAGCAATCTGGCTTTATATTTAATCTCTTCATTTATTATCTATAACCTTGAATGAGTTGCCTTCACTTTTTTTGTTGTTGTTGTTGTTGTTGGGTCACACCCGGCAGTGCTCAGGGGTTATTCCTGGCTCCATGCTCAGAAATTGCTCCTGGCAGGCACGGGGGACCATATGGGGCACCGGGATTCGAACCAATGGCCTTTTGCATGAAAGGCAAACACCTTACCTTCATGCTATCTCCTAGGCTCACTTTTCTAAATTTCAGTTTTCTCACCTGTAAAAAGAAAAGAGAAAAATGTTAGATGCATTTGTAAATTTTGTAAAGAGTCAGTAAAATCCTATATGTAAGTATCTAAGATAGTGTTTGATAAACCAACACTAAAGATTATAAGGAGGTGGATGACAATCATGATGAGAATAAGAATGATAACTACACACCTACAGAGTATAGTTCAATAGATAATCACTTCTCTTGACATTATTGAATTTAAAGGATATTAAGTCCTACATCAAATTTTCTTAAACAAAAATGTGGTTCATCATTGTCTAATCTGATTTGGAATGCACTCATTTAGAAATAATCCAAGTTTGTCAATTATTAACTTGAAATTATTACAAAGAATGACCAGAATAAAAGGCTGAGTTTTCAATCATTTCATTTGGCAACTTTAAGTCCTGACTCTGCATTAGAATAAACTCCTGATTTTTTTCAAAATGAGAACCAGGCAAAGCATATCCATTCTACCCAGCTCACAATAGGGCTATAGTTAGAGCTGCAGTAGTATTTGATGGTTACTGTAATATCTTCATGAGAGTTAGGTGTCTGCATGTTTGTCAATTTGATGTATGGTTTTAGGTTGGGTGTGCCAGAACTAAAGACCTAGACTGAACAGAAGTCTCAGCAATGAAGAACACACCACACAAAATTAATATTTTTAAATTTACTTATCTTTGTATCCTTTACTTCTAAAATTTCCATTCATTTAAGACTCTATAAATAGAAATTTTAAACTAAATTTGGCTAAATCACAATGTGAATAAAATGTTAGCTGAGGAAATTCAAGTAGTCACCAAATATTAAAATAACTTATTAGTTAGTCATAGATACTAATTCTTTTCTCAAAGTCCTACATGTGATCTAAAATAAATAGTCTTGTATGTGTATATAATATGAGGCAGAGGAGATAGCTCAGAGTGCTAGTGCACAGGTTTTGCATGAGGGAAGTATGGATTTATTCATGCATTTGCTAGAAATTAAGCTTCCAACCTTGGGCTGTATGACTTGAGGTTCAAACTTCAGTCTGTCTGATTTGACAGTTTGTTTTTTTTCTCTTACACACCATGTTCTAATATACAATTCTTTCTCATGAGAAGAAGCTCCAAAACTGTTACCTGTCCTTTATTTAGCTAAAGTATCCTTAATCTTAATAGCCCACTTTGGCTTTGCCTTTATGAAAACATCAGGCTGTAAAATAAAAGTTTCAGAACTGATTAACTGTTTTGCTCATGCTTCTCTTTTTACAAACTTCTAAAATGCTTGCCAGAGTGTTTCACAAGATGAAATGGTGATTCAATAATTACCTAATTAATTTAAAGTAGTTACAGTATTTCTGGGCAAAGAGGGTAAGATTAAAAATAAAAATAAAACATAGGATTCACCCACACAGGTCAAGTGAACTAACTAATTGCTTAAATTACTCTTAGTTTTAAATGTGTAAACAAAGACAGAGCTTGAGGTTTTCTGTATTTGATTTTGACTTTTCTACAGAAAACTAAATCCTACACTAAGACTTCCAATAGTGCAGTAATGGCAATGGGGAATTAAAGGTCTCAATCTCTCCTTTTGGGGTGAAGAGAGGGCCAAGGTAGGACTGCATAGCACACATTTACAAGCTTTGGAAGCACTCGGATTGGAAACTGCCCCTGAGAGGATCAAAGATTGGGGCTTTGAGCACAGAAAAATGGGATGGTTTTAAAATCAGGTTTTAAATCATAATGCTTTGTCAGTCTGCTGAGCAGAAAGCATCAAGGTCTTTACAGGTTGGAGAACAATTTTGATATACAGAATAAATGTGAAAACAGAATGTAAGTTGGAATGACTTTGAGTTGAATTTTGTAAATAGGCTTCTGTTCTTTTTTAAAAAGAAAACTTTAAGAATAACAGCTAATAATGTGGAAGGATGGAAGGAAGGGAGGGAGGGAGGGGTGAGGGGAGAAAGGGAGGGAGGGAGGAAAAGAGGAAGAAAGGAAGCAAGCAAGAAATAAAGAAGGGAGGGAAGGAAGGAAGGAAGGAAGGAAGGAAGGAAGGAAGGAAGGAAGGAAGGAAGGAAG
>PVKC010011858.1:0-24273 GCA_004027635.1 Crocidura indochinensis | reverse complement strand
CCGTCCTAGGCAAGGCAGCAGGCACCTTACCTCCTGTGCCACCTCCCGGCTCCCGGTAATTATGATTTTTGAGTAATAAACAAGGCAGAAGATAATTATATTTATATTCTACAAGAGAGCAGGTTTAAGTTACAAATTTAGCTATTAAATTACAGAAAGAAAGCACAAATGATACTTAAATGTGTACTGAGCAAGTGTTTTTGAAAAAGGGCTCCTAGAAAGACTAACCGAAGCAAATACTGTATATATTGGATTTTATGCTTCTTTCTGGGGACAATTATTGATGTTAGAAAAATTATACAAATACCTCTATTGAGAAATATATAATACACATATATTAAAGTTTAATATTCAATAAGACATTTTCATCTCTAAAATGATGTTTCAAAGACCCCTGTTGTCTTCTCCTACCCACATCTCTGCGTCCCAGAAAACCATGGCAACAGCTCAAAGCAAAGCACAAGGTTGTCATAAAACTTAGGACATCTTGGTAGCAGGGGCTGGGAGCTCTGGAGCAATACTCTTCAAAACTCAATGGTCATGTGGTGCCAGAAATGAAATCCAGGTAGACTGTGTAATGTATGATTTAAATTAAAATATGAAAACTTCATGGAATAACTATTTTCAAGATACTTATCATTCACATTTAGTTAGTACTTATATTTCGTCAAGTTACATTTAAATGATTTACTTTTAAACATTGCTTTACATTTACAATTTTCAAAGTTTCTATTTCATAAAAAAAGAAAAAAATAACTTAAGAACTTGTAACTTGCTCCAGATATAATTTTTTTATAATATTGTAAAAAATATATATGATCATCCAGCTTTCCTAGCACCATTTGTTGATGGGGCCTTCATTCTATTTCATAATCTATGAAACACTAATATGCTGTTTCATATGACATTTTATGACTTTAGATGACATAATTTACTATAATCTTTAGAGTTTAATTTTGAGTAAAATAATGAGAAAACTCTGAAATTATTTTTTTCATATGGTCTTGGATATATGGGGTGTTTTATAATTCCAAACAAACTTTATAATTTTCTCTAAATTCTTAAAAAAATGCTATTGGAATTTGATACAGATTGAATTGAATCTATATATTAGATTGAGTAGGACGGTAATTTGACAAAATTGAATTTTTTCTATCTACCCAAGAGTATAGGTTATTTTTCTACTTCCTAAGTTCTTCTATTTCTTTTATGTTTAATTTTTTCACACTATATTTATACAAGTTGGTTGCTAGGTTGACTCCATATTACTTGATGCATTTTTATACAATTTTAAATAGAAAAATGCTAAGTGAGCCAATGACCTTGAAATTAGACCAGAATATATAAAATACATTGAGGAAAATATGATAAGAATGCTCCAAGAGGGGCCCGGGAGATAGCATGGAGGTAAGGCGTTTGCCTTTCATGCCAAAGGTCATCGGTTCGAATCCCGGTGCCCCATATGGTCCCCCGTGCCTGCCAGGAGCAATTTCTGAGCATGGAGCCAGGAGTAACCCCTGAGCACTGCCGGGTGTGACCCAAAAAACAAAGAAAAAAAAAGAATGCTCCAAGATCTAGACCCTAAGTGTGTCTTCTATGATACGAATCCAGTAGTAAAGACTACAAAATAAAAATAAACAAATAAGACCACACAAAGAGTTTCTTTATGGCTAAAAAAAACATGAGCTAAATTTAAGAAACAGCTTACTGAATATAACTTAATTGCAATTCAACACATTAGATAAAGTGTTGATATCCATGATAAAGTAAAAACAGAGATCAACAACACATACACACCAAAAAATAATAAACACCATAAAGCCCCTCCCTCAAAATGCGAGGTAAACTTAACAGTAAGAAATATAGCAATGACTTCACATTGACCCTTTTTGACCTGAATTTTGGTAATTCCCTTTGCCACTGCTATAATAAACAACATGAAATTATTTTATTTGTGCCTGCATGTATACAAGCTATGGTGAGGGGTAGGAAGTAGAGACACAGGTACATAGCATACTATGGGTCCAGAGTGGGTTACATAAAACTTATTGATTTTAACCTAAAATTTGAAGGTATTTACATGAAAAGTAAAGGTTAACATAAATATGAGAACAAAATCAATATTTTAAGAGGTCTTATTTTAGAACTGAGTTTACTGAGATTTATGATGCTAAAAAATACTCTTTGGTATCTCTTTGACACCACAGCAAAGTATATTTAAGCACCACAATTAAAATGTGGGAGATTCTAATCTAATCTAAGGGTGCAAGAAATGTAACCAAATGTATATAAATTTTAGTCATTACAACAGCAAAGCAAAGAGAATAAAAAAATCATACAAGCACAGTCATATATAAGCACACATCACAGATAAAGCAAAAATCTATATATCCAAGACTTAGTCCTTGTTACATAAAGATAATATTGTTTAAGGACTTATAAATTAACTTTTTTTGCTGCTTAGTATATGATCAATGGGTAATTAGATTAAATTACAAATACATTGTGTAATCATTAACTCATCAGCATTACCAAATGGTAGCTGTAAAGTATTTTTTCTCTCTGTGACAAGACTACAACAGGGATTAAATTTCATGATTAATTAGATGTCATTATTTATCTTTGAGCCACTGATCAGCAAATGTATGATATGAAACTAATTTTCTAATTTACTATAATTTGATTCTTCATCTGAATTATGAAATATCAGTCAGATAATAACAAACTGAGGCAGTCATAATTTAACTGCCTCAGAAACTTCTGTTTACATGATACTTTAGTAAGAATTCATATTTTTTGAAAGGAAATATTTTAACAGTAAGATATCTAATAGAAATTATCAGGCTGCCTTTAGGAAATATTTGTAATGATCATTTAGCAATGACAAAGGAATTTATAAATATGATTACAAAGCCTAAGGATTGTTTGTTATTAATATTGAATTGCATTATAGTATTAAATTCAGCCACAGATGCGATTTGGGCTATTAATGATTCATGACTTGATTACATGTAGCATTATTTCTTAAATTTCTAATTCTTCATAGCTTAGAAAGTTTTGTTTTTAAAAAATATATTTCTCAACAATAACAACAAAATATCAAATCTGAGCAGATATTAATACCTTGGGTTAGATTTACCCAGATAACACAAATAAACCACATTAATAATAAAACAATTTTCATTAAAAGAAATTTTTTCAAGTATATAGAAATGCAAAAAACAACTTCTAATGTATTATGTAAGACCAGATTGAGCAAAACTTTTATTTTTTGAGCAAAACTTTTCAAAAAATACTTAGAAGAATATGCACACAAGAATCAAAGAAAACTATAGGTGGAATATCAATTTTTGTAAAGAAATAATCATAATAATATATATCCTTTACAACACAATATTTGCTTATATAGAGGTGGTGTTAGGTAATTGTAATTACTCACATGTAACTCATATGTATGATATGTAACTAATATACATGTTTCTGAGAGATACCAGAGCAATTCTTGAAACATAAAGGCAAATATAAAACTAAGCAGAGGTAGTTGGAAAATGAAAATAATTATTAATTTAGTATACACATATGCAATGGTGAAAAAGTCTAAAATCTTACACAACTAATGTTTATCTCCTCTATTTTTTCAAATGTCCTATCTTTACTCAGACTGTTAATGTCAATGATTTTAAAAGAAAAAAATCTCCCCCAATATATTGTACATAATACTGTATTAGGTCAGTGAAAAATAATTGCACATTTCAACTATCAAATTATATTTAGATTATGTTTTGTTTCATTTTGAATAATGTTCCCCTTAAGCTATTATTAAAACAAACATTATCTAAACTTTATTAATTTGTTTGGTGACAGGGATGGAACATTACTCATTCCTGTGAATTATATTTTATACTTCAGTCCTCCTGAGTATTTACTAACCCTAGTTGAGTGAAAATATTCCTGGCTATATCAGGCTTATCGTTGGTAACCTTCTATTACACATCATCACCATAACACCATCAGAAGCATCATTATTATTTTATGAAAAAGGTCTCTGAAGTTAGCAAGAGTTCAAGTATATTTAAAGGAAGGTATTTCTTTGAAACATTTAAGAAGTAAATTTGCCAATGGAAAGTTCACAGATATTTTCAACAAACAGATTAGACTGGTCTTACATATATAGTCTTACTTAAAACAAATATTTTAACACATTGCTTTCATGTCATCAAACCCATGTCCACTCAAATTATTTTCATGTATTCCATTTATAGCCTCTATGATAAAATCATGCAATTAAAATAGTGTTCTTAAGTCATCCTAATTCATTGTGTTTTTCATGTTCTAGGTTTTTTGGTTATGCTTTGCTTTGTTTTAATATTTGGCCATACCTGGAGCAGCTCAGGGTTTTATGCCTCTGAACACAGGAATCACTCTGACTGGCTCAGGACTATATGAGGTGCTGAATAATAAACTCAAGTTGACCATGGGCAAGGCAAGTAACCTACTCATTATACTATCTCTTCATTTTCAACATATATTTAATATTATAAATCAGTATTTTTTTTGCCTAATATTGGCTATTTCTAAGTTCTCTTATGATTCCTCTTGGCAATATTGCAGTATTTTTCTCATTGCATCCTATCAGAAGGCACATGAATTTGATGTCCACATTATTGGAGGAAATAGCTTATAATTTGGTGGGATATTAAGGCCTTTTAGCTGTAAATTAATTTTATTTTTTATACTAATGAATATTTTATGTTAAAATATTTATATATTTATTTATCCTCAGATTTCCTAATGACTGTTCCTTATTTTCTTTTTTCTGTCCTCTTGATCTTATAAGTCTAACAATTAATTTTATTTTATAAATAATTACACCTATTGTAGAAAACCCAAGATGTATAATTAGATAAAACATATTAACAAGTTGATAGCATCTATAGTCACTCAATGTAAGCTCTTTCATTGAATAGTATTGAAAGACTACATTGATTAGTTTCAGAAATCCTTATACTGTTTTTCTTCCCTTACTTGAATTCCTCCTACCTTATTTCTTCCTAAAAAGATTTTGAAAAGTTTTTTCTGTCATTGAAATTATTCCATGCCTGCTATCAGTAGCTTTATGTAGCAATGTATTTATAGGAGATAAAAAAGATATATAGTTTTAAATGTTTTTGTTTGTTTTACATGAAAAATTGTTGAAAATCAAACAAGTTGCTGATTCAAACTATGAAGAAGTCTTCAGAAATAAATGTAAGATTAGAGTCATAATCTAAGTTTTAGTGTCTTATCTGCTAAACTATGATCATTTCTTAAGGTATTAAAATGTTGTGTTCTCTTATAAACATGTATACATAGTAATACATGATAAGGAATATCAAATTAAATATCATTATCTTTCATTTTGTAATTTTATTTCAAATATTTTTATTTTTATTTTCTATACCATATAGTAAGGCATTGTAAGGTTAATTTGTTGTTGTTTTGGGGTTACAGACAATGGTGATGTAGTTACTTCTAGCTCTGTGCTCAGGTTTCATTCTTGGCTAGACTAGAGAATCTAACCTGTACTGGCCTGTGTGCCAGGCAAGCACCATACCATAGCTCTGGTTCATAAAAATCAGTTTCAAAATGGCAAACATTATATAGGCATTTCATCTTTAATATATATGTACATATATATATATATAGGTTTATAACTAGTTTAATATTCTTGGAGAAATCTGACAATTTTTTTCTAATGAGTTTGCTATTTTAGTTCTGAGGTTTAAATAAAGTCTTCATCATTTCAACCTACATTATTTGAAATAAGTGATTTCTTCTACAAGAGACGAAATGCTATAATCAAAATGCTTAAGAGTTAGAAACAAGTTTTAGCTAGCAGTCAATGTATCTAGAAGGAATTTTGTAAGCTGTTTAATTGACTGTTCAAATCACACTCACATATGACACAATATTATCTTTTAAAAGAGAAATTTCAAACATAGACACATTCTAAGTTCCAGGAAAGTCAGGTTGGTGTCCATTTATTTTATTAAAATAGTGGTCTAATGCATGCATTTCCAAATATTGGCCAATTTTATGTAAGATTGATCATAGTATTCTGATAGATCTACAGTTGTAACTACTGAATATTTAATTATCAGCAAAGAAAATCAATGATTGATTTTTTATTATATGAACCTTTATCATAAACCACTATACATAGATATATATGGGAATTTTATTTTCAAATATAAGACATTTATAAAAGGAAAGTCAAGATTCTCCTAATTCCCACCTCATTTCAAACATTTTTTTGGGTAGGAAATTCTGTTTTGGTTTTTTTTTTCTTTTTTTTTTTTTGTTTTTTGGGCCACACCCAGTGACTCCTGGCTATGCGCTCAGAAGTTGTTCCTGGCTTGGGGGATCATACGGGAAAACAGGGGATAGAACCGCGGTCTGTCCTAGGCTAGCACAGGCAAGGCAGGCACCTTACCTCCAGTGCCATCGCCCGGCTTCTGGTAGGAAATTCTTAAGAATTTTCTTATACATTATCATTCTTATTAGGATTCCTTCCCCTTTAGACCATAATTTCATTTTGATTTACTCTTGAATCTTGCTATTCAGGTACATTGTACTTCCTGTTTTCCATTTTATGGGATGAAATTTTCTCTACCAGAAAGCAGCAGTTGGTTCTGAAGATGAGTAAATGGAAATCAACAGGGTCTTTCTTTAAAGAAGAAACGATGAGGGGGGCTGGATATATAGGGGACTGGATATATATAGTGGATTGGATGCTTCTGCTGCAGATAGCTGATTCAGATTCAAGCCCAGCATTTCATATGATCTCCTGAGCACTACTACCAGGAGTAATTCCTTTGTGACTAAGAAGCCAAGTAGATAAATATATAAATAAATACTAAATAAAATAGGAAGAAAAATACACAAAACTCAAAATATAAATATAAGTGAACATGGCTAAACATTCTAACACCACATAGATTTTAAAATTAATCATTCTATAGACTACAAGAACTTTTAGAAGTTTTCAAACCCAACTTATATTTAATTTTAAAAATTATATTTTTGTTGATTATATCAGTCTAAAACAATTGAATAATTTCACTCAAAGTTTAAATAAGAGGGTCCTATTTGGTTTTGATATCCTCTTATGTCAAAACATTCTTAAAAATTCTTAAGTTGCGGATTGTAAATTCATGTAACTCAGTATATAAAACTAAAAGGAATTCATTATTTAATATATTCAAACAATATTAAATATATTAATAGATTTAAATATATTAACATATTTGAATAAAATATGAATACATTTAAATATAATTGAGTGTTGAAAATAGCCTTGGGTGGTCCAGAAGCAAAAAATATAAAACAATTCAGAATTCATTTCTCTATAGATCTACTAGTAATACTCTGTTGTTTTACATACCACCACAGAAAATATATTATCTTTACTGTTTTTACGTCCATTTTTCTACATATAAAATAATGTCTCTTACTTCATTACAAATTGTTTATTATTCAAATAGTTAAGAAGTGCATCTATTTATAAAATATTCTCTGAAAAATTCTAGACTCTTCGTAAGATGTAGAGTAACTTGGTAAATATTGCAGCGGCAAATTGGTTTTTGTTCTATTGTTAATGTTTTTGCCAACACAATAGTTAAACATGTTAAAATATGATGTTATCATTGCTTGGGAAATGATTGAAAATGAGAAAAAGCAGAAAAAACTAAAGTTCAATACTCTCCTAGGAAAAGTATTTTTTAGAGGAGCTTGAATTTACAACTCAGAAGAAGGCTCCCTCTCTCTCTATATATATCACAATGTGTGTCTTGAATATGACTTTTGACAGCATATAGATAGCACAATTTTCCAATTTACTGACAAGCAATTTAGTTTTTCTTCCACTATAGGATACGTTTTGTCTCAGTGGGATATCACTACCACACAATTCAATATCTAGAAGTTATAATTATACAGAACCAGTATTGAGAATAACTATAAGCCAAGATGAGTTATAGCAAATAAAATCCTGGATATCCCTTAAATCAACAGTCATTGTGACTTTTATAAATGTGCTTCCTTTATAGTACAAACTATGATCTTTTTTCTAACAAATGTGAAAATATATTACATATAGAATGTGTATGCATTTTTCAAAATACTAATACAATTCATGGAAAGAAAAAATGTGGACCAGTTCAAGGAGAAAATCTGGAATCAGTTAATAATAAGCTATCAATTTTATCTTTATTTTTTAAAATATAAAAGTCTGAAAACAATGAACCATCTATCTTTGTCTTAAGTATATTTAACTTTGGAAAAATAATTAACCTATTTGTTTTCATTTAATAAAAGGCCTATGTTACAATGAGAATAATTTTGAAGTTCTCATTTATGTACCGAGGATAGAAACTGTATAGATTTGACACTGTCCTTGGTTTAGAAATTCAGACTTCAAAATTATTTACATAACATAAATTCCTTGTTAAGATATTTACTAAGATACTAAGAACAGGCTTTCAAATAGTTCTTTGACAGAGTTAAAAAAAAGGGGGGGGAGAGAAGATCAGATAAACAGTAAATGGGAAGGAAAAGAAAATATTGTTGTACTTTATTATATGGACAATAAGAAAATAAGATAATAGTTATGAAATTGATCCAAATCAGGTGTAACCTTTATTGTAATAAGTATGAAACAGGAATGCATTTGTTTGAATAATGTAAATTATAGAAACATTTTGTTACATTTTGTATTAACAGAATTAAATGTCAGAATTATATAACATCTTTGACTATACATTCTAGTAAAATTTCTGATGTAAGCTTTGTGTATTTGTGCAAGTATATATAGCTTGCCATATATTTACATACTTATACGTGTGTCCTATAAATTTAAGTTTCCAAAGTAAATATAAAATTTCAGAGTGTCACTGGATAAAATTAACATGAAATGCAATGTCACTAATTTAATTCACCAAAGGGTAATATATAACTATTAAAGTAGTTAATTGGGGATATAAATATAAACAGAAGATTGTATTACTTTAATAAAAACTTAATTTGTTATCCAATATACTATGATAAACTATAGTAAACACAAAATGAGATATTTATATGCATTTAAACATATTTAAACACCATGATTACAAACACAACTGTTGTGTTTTAGTCACAAAAAGAACACCCCATTCATTCACCAGTGCAATATCCACCACCATCTCCCTCCTCATACACCCCTACCTATATTGGAGAAAATATAATTTTAGGTTTTAAAGTGTATTTTTTTTTTGGTTTTTGGGTCACACCCGACAGTGCTCAGGGGTTACTCCTGGCTCCATGCTCAGAAATTGCTCCTGGCAGGCACAGGGGACTATATGGGGCACCGGGATTCGAACCGATGACCTTTTGCATGAAAGGCAAACGCCTTACCTCCATGCTATCTCCCGGGCCCCTTAAAAGTGTATTTTAATGAGCTCATAGTTTATCTAAATTTTATTATACAATTTTAGACAAACACTTTTAACTTTTAATAACAGTATTGAGATGTCAAGTAGTGAAAGTAAAAATGTGGACACAAAGTTACCTAAAGCTAGCTTTAGAGAGTTTTAGGCACTTTGTCAGTATTACACTTATTGTGTAAGTCAAAGTCATAAAATTAAATTACTACAATGATGCAATCATTATTAGTACAAACTTTTAATTTGGGGCCGGGCGGTGGCGCTGGAGATAAGGTGCCTGTCTTGACTGCGCTAACCTAGGACGGACCACGGTTCAATCCCCCGGTTCCCCATATGGTCCCCCGTACCTGCCAGGAGCGACTTCTGAGCTAATAGCCAGGAGTAACCCCTGAGCGTCACCGGGTGTGGCCCAAAAAACCAAAAAAAAACTTTTAATTTATTTTAATGGTATATTTGAATCTAAATGCTAATGATTCAATTCATATGATAAATTATAATCAAGGGATAGACAAACAGCACAGATATAAAGTGCTTGGTTTGCATACTTTGGATGCCATTTCCATTTTAGCATCATAGATTAAGTCAAAGAATTGCCACGAGTGAACCTGAGTACAGAGTTAGGAGTAAGTTTTTAATACGTCCTAATGTGGGTCAAAAAACCCCCCATAAAATGACCATTTTATTTCATTGCACAATACATATTAAGTCAAATTTGCAGTGACTTACATCTTCCGATTGTTCTTTTTTCAAACATAGCATTTTATAAAATAAAGTAGCTTTAGAATTACGTCTCAGATTCTTAGAGTGAATGCTGTATTTTAATATGTGAAATTTATCTCCATGTGCATTGCCAGAGAATAGTTGATTCTCTACAGCTAAGTGACAGTGTTGTAAGAAGAAATCTAAAATATTTTAAAACAATTATCTTCTTAGCCTTGGAAAAATTTAAAACCTAACTGAATATTAATTTTTAATTATTACTTGGATTTATTGCAATGAAATCATGTAAAATTAAAATATCACTTAATATATAACAAAAGTGATATTCTGGAGACTATTCTGAGCAAATTATCAAACGATGATTACCATATTCAGATGTTTGAATTTATAGCTCATAATCAATGGTTAAAGAATTCTCAAATCATTTTGTAAAAATGGGTTTTCAAATTTAATTTCATATAAAAATTGTTATAAATTACACTGTAAAAGTTAGCATTCAATTATGATCTTATTTCTTTTTTATTTCATTATTATTTTTATTTGAGTTTATATCTGTTAGTCTAATATATCATTTAAGGTAGTGCTTAGAGAAAAAAAATCTTGCAAAAACTTGAATTGAGTTAATCACATGCAAGACATGTGCCTTAACTTTCTACTATCTCTTCAGGCCCCTATTATTATTTCTTAAACATTATTACATTATAGATATACTAAGTTAAAATAAAATAAAATTATTTATCAACTAGTATCCTCTATATATACATTAGCCCTATGATGTTGAGATAATAAACCTACCTCAGTAGTTTTCATGAAATTAAAGAATTTGTATATAATTTAAGGTTTATAATAATTCTGACAATAAATATGTGGCTCCAAGTATTAGATTATAATTAATATTTTTTAATTATGGCTAAATAAAGCATTTTATTATATTTCCTTAACTTAATACTAGAATAACTATATAAACAGAATATAAGGAGGTGTAGGTAATACTGGGGGAGGAAAATGATTATGACACAGTAGCATATATTATATACTAATATAGATAGTGGTATTTACAGTATTTTTAAACTCATTAGTGCATACAAAGGACCATCTACTTTAAGAAGAAGGAAACAATTTGTGTTAGATTTTATTCCATTGCTTTAGCTTGGCTTTATTCATCATGGAAAATTAAAATATATTTACATCTTTTAGAGTCTAAACCTAAGTTCTCTTATTTGTCAGAGTTCAGTAGAAATATAAATAATTGATTAGACAGAAAATGTTCATTGAGTTTAAAGAGGCTCTAGTTTTGTGTCACTAACCTATATTTGAGTTTTTGCTCTGGTTCAACGTAACTCAATTTTCACACAATTTCTTAATCATGGCTAATAAATTTGGAATGTACTTATTTACACTTAATCCCATAATGGGTTACTGAGATACCACTTAATTTTATGTTTCTAATATAAATACAGAATGTTAAGACAGAAATATATAAATATTTTATAGTTCTTACAATTCAATCAGATGTATAAAGAAGATATTTACCTGGTTCAAAGCAATTTATTAGGAAAAGGAACATGAGAGAATTGAGCTAATAAGCTAAAATTCTCAATATTAAGTACCCTTGTAAAACCAAATGGCAGGTGACACATCATACTGAAATTAGCTAATAACCATTTAGGGATAATAAAACTTTAAGAACTAGAGAGATAGTAGAGCTGGTAGGGTTCTTGCCTTTCACTTTGGGATAATCTAGATTTAAATTCAGGCATTACATATGCTCCCAAAGTGCATCACAAGGAAAAATTACGGAGTACAGAATGAATATAAAACCCTGAGTATATCCAAAAACAGCCCCAAAACCAAAAAGAAAAAAGATATAAGCTTTATGTTGGGGCTGTAATAGTTACTTAATATGTGATAGAAATAGAACATCACTATTCTGTTTCTATCAAGGACATTTTGACAAGCTACTTTGATAGTACCCGGAGCATTATACACTTGAAAACACATGATGAAGTGACAGAGCACTCAGCACTCCAAGAGGATGGGTCACTGAGCTAAATGGAGGCTTATTTTAAGAGAAATGTTGCCATTTATACTTCTAAACAGTGTTCAGAAAAGTGCAACATTTTTTTCCGTCTAGTGTCAGGACAAACCAGCCAACTCTTATTTATATGCCTTCAATGACTGAATCAAATAGAATTTTTTATTGAGATTAAAAAAAACTTATTCATGACAAACAAGAATTCTATGTCATTGTTCTTCAAAATATCAAAGGCTAAATTCAGAAAAAAATAATACATGCTTACATCTCCTTTAAAGGTACAGTTACCCACTAGAGAGTTTTATGAGATTTCAAGAATTCCATTATTGAATTGGCCAGGTAAGATGTCATTTTATTTCTTTTTGCACTGTCAAAACATATCTCTTATCCCAGACAAGACAAAATGACAAGATGGTTCTCATTTCACTTTTATGGGAGTGTGTAGACTCTAACAGCTTTGTAAATGTTGTTTTATCAATATTCACATTATCTTCATAAAGTAAGCTATGAAATTTTATTCATGCATAACTTTAAGAGATATATAGAGGTTAAATGATTCATTTGGGAAGCTGTAAATAGAATCCCAGTCTCTAAGAAAGAGAAATTTATGTGTAAGAGAAAATGGAAAGTGGTCATTGATATTTTACATAACTTGCTGCTAGTCTTTATTAACTAGTAAACAAAGATTTCAGTATCACAAGGGGAGCTGAATATTGCTTTTTCAAGATGGCTGCTATTTTTTTTAAATTTAATTATTTAAGCTTTACAGTGACCTGGATTTTACGATCTCAATAAATAAAAATAGTAAGATTATATATTCAGCACTTGTGAAACGCTCAAAGAAATGTGTAAAAAGGTATTGTTCATTGATCTGATCTTCGCAATAAATCAAATTCTGCATTCAAGCATAAAAAAAGGAAATAAAAATCTTGGAAATATCTTCTAATTGTGTAGACATGTAAATATGTTCTCACAATCAATTCTGATTAAGTACCACATTTAAAATTAAATAATCAGTATTGGGAAGAAATATCAAAAGTGACTTCTTTGAATCACATTTTGTTTGGTTTATTTTGTTTTCGAGATACATACTCAACTTATCTTTTTCCTTCCTTTGAATCAGCCTTCTCCATTTCGATTGCCTAACATTAAATAAATGAGTACCCAATGAATAGCTTCTCTCTTTAATATATGCTAACTCATTATCAATGGTCTTAACTGACTGAAAAATTCTGCATGTTAGTGGCTTAAAAAATAAAGAGAAAAGAAGAAAAGGAAGTAAGAAACAAAATATTACATATTGAATATATTGTAACCAGAGTTGACTACTACCAGAAAGACTATCAATATGAAAATCATGAGAGAATGCTAAAAAATGATTACACAGTTTTTCACTAAACAATAGAAAGAATAAAATTATATTCAGTCCGGTAATTAAAATATGGGCTAGAAAGATACAGGAATTCAGTTAAGAATTCAGTTAATACATTTAAGAAGTCTAATGGGTATTAGATATTAAATAATTCAATTTGATTTAAAAATAAGCATACTTATGATTAATATGAAATATGGAATTTGCTTTCAGGTATCAACCCTTTGTAAATATGAGAAATGCCAAAATAGAGTATAGTAGGTTAAATTACTTGAAATCCTGTCTATGAACCTGAAATCACCAGTAATGGAGTCAGTAAGAAAATTAAAAGAAATCAAGTGAACTAGAACAAAATATATTAAGAATAAAGTGAAGTATGTGAAAAATAGACCCTATATGGACAAACTGAAACATGTACACTTACTACTATCTAATTTTAACAATGTATATATGACCTTCAGAATAAATAGTATTAGGAACTGCAATAAAAGTGCAGTTGTTAAAGCACTTGCCTTTCCTTGAATGTAACTCATTTGGTTCAATTGGTTCAATTGTTGGCATTACATGATACTCTGAAGACCACTAGAAGTGACCTCTGCCCACAGTAAAGATATGGGTACAGTGGCAACTCTTTGCCTCCAATTCTGTTAATAGGTTCTGTGCAAATTCAATTCAGAATAAATGTTTTGATGACTGTGGTGATGATGATAATATGAAAAGAACTGTTCCTATTTTATTTACTAAGTAGGACTAAATGAGGGCCACCTTATTTTAATCTCTGTTACCACACATAGTTAAAAACCACCAGGAGTGATCCCTGAGCAAAGAATAAGTTGTAAACCCTGTGCACATCCAGGTATAGTCCCTCCAAACAAAACAATATTATATTTTTCTCAGCTGAAATTCAAATCATAGGACTTCTTTAGAAGTAGAATCATGAATTGTGTTTATAGAGACAAGTAATGCGTTTTAGTTAACGGAAATTTTATTTTTTGTTTCTGGGCCACACCTGAAAGTGTTCAGAGTTTACTTCTGTCTTTGTGATCTGAACACCTGACTATTTTCAGAGACTTGTATAATGGAATTCTACCTACAAGGCAAACTCCCTGAAAATTATTATCTCTGCAACGCAAAGTTATCCTTAATTGACTAATCTATTCTATTTAAGTTTTGTCATTACTTATTTCTATGATTAAGAAATTTTGAGTTCTGTTGTATTATTATCAGCATAATTTTCAAATAGAAATTTGGGGATATTTAACTTCTGTGCGGTGCCAAAGGTAAAAGCATCTATGTAGTAAATAGTACTGGATTGCATGCTAATATATTATGAGACAGGGCAATACTAAAATATGCAATATAGTTATATACAACTTCCATTGATTAAAGGAATTAGATTACAGCTTTACATAAATTAATCTATTTTGGATATTATGACAGAAAGTTTTGGAACCGCCGGTTTTTAACCAGGTTTTTCATTGTACAAATTGGCAGAAAAGAATAAAATTTTCTAAGCCTTATTTTTATCAAATATATATATATATATATATATATATATATATATATAAGAAAGGTTATGTGGAAGGTTATTTGAAATTTGCCAACTTTTAGGGCATATTGAAAATCTAGACACAAGAATAAATAAATATAAGATAAAGTGTTAGTGACTTTCACAAAGATAT
This sequence comes from Crocidura indochinensis, assembly GCA_004027635.1. NCBI lineage: Eukaryota > Metazoa > Chordata > Mammalia > Eulipotyphla > Soricidae > Crocidura > Crocidura indochinensis. The sequence goes on along the minus strand of PVKC010011858.1, from coordinate 9,006 downwards.
AAGGAAAATAAAAACTAAATAAAGCAAAAATTTGTATTGACTAATTCTGACAAGTTGTTGGAAAAGAGTTAGAGCTAAGTTTTATGAAGTTTTTGAATTATAATAAGTTGATGTTGTGATTAACTCATTAATATACAACTAAGAGTGATTATATAATGAAAGTAATTTATCAATTTTAAAATATATTATTATTACATTTTTTATTGTTATATTAAATTTTGATTAAAACATGGGGCTAGAGCGATGTCACAAATGGTAGGACATGTGTCTTGCTACATGCTAAGCCAGGAAGGACCGTGGTTTGATTCCCCGCTGTCTTACATAGTACCCCAAGCCAGGAGCAATTTCTGAATGCTTAGCTAGGAGTAACACCTGAGCATCACTGGTGTGGCCCCAAAACCAAAATAAAAAAACAAAAACAAAAACAAAACATAATCTACAATTTATAGAATGAACAACTTAAACCCTGTAAAATAACTCATCAAAATAGCGACTCGGATTTCATTTTATAATAATACTTTTCTTTATTTTGTATAACGACTACATTTTCAAGGCAAATCATTGTATTATATCATCTTTTTTAATTTCTATGTTATGATTTTCTCTACCTAACTTTAACACAGAAATGACCTAATGAAATGTGTTCAGATGAGATGTGCCATCTTTTGGATTATGAGTGTAGTATGTCAGATAAACTTTAAATGGTTTTACATAAAATATGTTCATGCAATATTTTTAAAACTTAATATGAACAACTTTTCTAAAATTACTCACATATTTACATATTAAATTTATTATATACAGGGGCCAAGTGGTGGCGCTGGAGGTAAGGTGCCTGCCTTGCATGTGCTAGCCTAGGACGGACTGTGGTTCGATTCCCTGGTTTCCCATATGGTTCCCCAAGCCAGGAGCGACTTCTGAGTTCATAGCCAGGAGTAACCCCTGAGCGTCACCAGGTGTGGCCCAAAAACCAAAAAAAAAAAAAAATTATTATATACAGACACAAAATATTTTATTTTATAAGACACACATTTTATAGAGTAATTAATAAAGTATATATGTGTTTTTATGTATTCTGAAATTTTGTTTCAGAAAGAAAAACTAAAAAATGCTTACAAAACACCATGTTTTATCAAGTACTTTAAAACCTAAAAACAACCACATGTTATATCTAGAATGGCTTACTTTTTAACTACAAAGTAATTAAAATAAACTTTAAGAAAATCTAATGAACTTATCAATATATCATATATATCTTACTAATATGATATATTTCAATTGGTAATGACCTAAGTTTGCCAAGAAAATTTCTATGTATTTTGACACTGTTGATAACCTCTTATTGTAGTGCCAGCTGATTTATAATACTGGCACATATTCTGTGTTATAAATATTAATATACTGTCCAATTGCAAGATATCAATAGATTATCATTGACATCTAAGATATCTGAAAAATAAGTGGTGGCCTCCTGATTATAGACTACTACATGGATCATAGCCCGATATGCACTCATAAAGAATATGACAAAATTTTCTAGAGTTGTAACAGGATTTTCACAAAGCATTGTGAAATATCATGGGGTTTTATCATTAACTATTTTTCACAAGTTATCATCTACTCATCAAATTATTTTGTTTTCCTTTTATTGAAACACTGTATTACAAAATTGTTCATGATTGGATTTTAGTCTTACAATGTACACCATTCCTTTTCCTTCGCCTGTGAATATTTCCTGCCACCAATATCCCCTCGCCCCTGTCCCTGCCTACCACTGGGGCAGGTCTCTCTCTCTCTCTCTCTCTCTCTCTCTCTCTCTCTCTCTCTCTCTCTCTCTCTCTCTCTCTCTCTCCCCTGTCTCTCATCTTTTTTTTCTTTTAGACATTGTGTTTTGCAGTAGAACATTAGAGTACCTGCATTTTACTTTATCTTTGTTCAATGCCCAGCTATTGTCCAAAGTGATCAGTCCCAACTATCACTATCATAATGGTTCCTTCTCTCCCCTAATCACACTGCTCCACTATTTGTGGCAAGATTTCTACCATAAATTCGTCCTCCTGGCCCTCATCTTTATTTTCTCTGGGTTTATTACCATACTATCTTTTAATTTCTTTATAGTCTATAGGTGAAAGATGTTACTCTATGTCTAACCTTCTCTTTCTGACTCACTTCATTTTAATCTCCATATCCATTCACATATAAACAAATTTCATGACATCACTTTTCTTAACAGCCGAATTCAATTGTGTAGATTGTGTAGATGTACCATGGTTTCATTAACTATTCATCTGATTTTCTTATCTTGAGCATCTGGGTTGTTTCCAGATTCTGGGTATCATAAACAGTACTGTGATGAACATAGGAGGACAGAGGGGTTTTCTGTATTCTAATTTTTTTGTTCCTACTCAGAAATTTTTACAGTTTAAGTATTGTCATGCTATCATCTCATCATTTAGAAATTTTCATGGAATTTAATTCAATATCAGACTCTTTCTAGGCAAGGTACTCCAAGGGAACATAATTGATACCATAACATTGGGATTATGGGATTAGTTCTTGGCAAATATCTGATATGTTTTACAATGTTATCAAATCTTTCTTTCGTATAAATAAACTATCAAACTCTATTATTCTTTCCTTCAATTATACCCTTACCTTAAAAATAACTACTTATCCCATTTCTAAACTACACTAAATAATCTTAAATTTTTGTTGTTTTTGTTTTTATCAGAATCTTCAAAGAAAATGCAAATTAAGACACATAATTTAGAAATGGTGTAATTAGAAAAACTAATACTCCCTTATAATTCTAATTTTTGTTTTGTTCATTTAAAAATATTCTATTTGTTTGTTTAGGAACATCAGCCACCAGTGCATAGGTTTAATTCTTGACTCTGTACTTAGGAACTAATCATGGCAGGTGCTAGGAATCATATGAGATACCAGGATGAAATCTGTGTTGAGAGCATTAAAGGCAAGCACTTCTCCTACTGTACTATTGCTCCAGTTCTTGTTATTCTGTTGATTGTTTGTTAGAGAAAAATAGTCATTGGTGCTCAGGGTTTTCTACAGTTTTTGTGCTTAGGGATCAGGATGGCAGTTAAAGCACAATTTAAAAAGAAATAACAGTTTTCACAATGGAAGGAGCTTAAGTGGTTTTGGAAAATTAAATCTACTCTAACTTTTTGCTTCCTTATTTTTGGCTTGTGTAATTATAAGTAAAATTTATATTAACTTATGTGTGCCTATAAAACATGTTATTATGCTATAGGTTCCAACAAAAATGCTATTTTTACATTTAATAGAATTTCAGAAAAAAACTTAAAGGAACGTTTATTTTTTATTATCTTCATTAATTAGTAACTACTGAGTTTATGTTGTACTTCAATGGCTTTCTTAGTCTCTTTAAATTGTCAAATTATGTGTCCTTTACAGTTACTGATTAATCTATCAGCAGAAGTAGCACATTTAAGATGAATGACTATATGACCTTGAAAGCTAAAACTTTTTACCTTTGTACCAATCTTTTTTGAGTTGCATGGCAGGTAAATGAATCTACCATTTAAATTTGACCTTGTGTTCACTGAAAGGAATTCTGTTCTAAAAAATGCATCTGTTCCATCAAACAGGATGTTTTTGCCTTATTATTGTTAGTGAAATGCTCACTTGGCTCACTGGCTTTGCTGGATGTCAGATTAAAAGTTATGGGGAAAGAACTTTATAGTGAGACATGATATAACACAGTCAAGAATTGATGCTAAGTACACCGTCAGACTTTCACAAGCATTTTCCAGTACAGACTTGCCAAGAATATGTCAACAGTGGTTATGCTTTCAATATTATTAACCACAAGTCTTTTTGTGTGTGTAAGGAGAGTGAGAAGGTGGATAAAATGACTATCCTCAGCAAATTTTTCTGAAGGGATAAAAGCATGGCTATAAGAGCGATATATAATAAAAAAAAAAAGGAAGAAGTTAGTCAAAATGTTTTTAATCTAAAGCATCACAATTGGATTCTAGTCATTTAGTGTTCAGTGATGTCTAGATTTTTTTTGTTAACTAAGCTAATAAAATACTGCTACTAGAATTTTATTTTGTGGTATCATAATATGTAGGATATGTTCAATGTCTAAACTTGGAAATATATTAATTTTGCCCAATTATCAATAGTTTAAAATAGTAACAGGATATTTCTATTTAGAAATCTTGGTATCTTAATGACAATTATCAGTTCCAGAATCAAAGTGATCACCTGTATTTTATTTGATTTTACACTATTACAATAAATAAGTGTTAAAATTATTTATCATATTGATGAGGAAACTATGGTTCAAATTATAAAGTAAGCTTAAAATCATCAAACTAGTATTTGGTAGTACAAATTAATGAATACTCTTCAAAGCAGCATTCAAGAACCAAGGGCCAATTACTCTCTAGAAGGTAAATGCATTCAAATGGTTTGGTTTGAATTTACTTGCTTATTGGAGCTTCTTTCTAATTTGTATTCTTAATTTTGGTCTTGATATTATATAAATATTGAGTAACTTAATAATGTTATGGTTACTGAATGAGATTATGTAGGTCAAGCACTTTGAATAGTTACTTATATATAATTAAACAGGTCACTTATTTTAAGGATGATGACAAGAAAGATCATATAGGAAGGAACAGGGAAAAAAGAACATGACAAAGAAACACAGCTCTTGCATTGATGATCAACTTTCCAGACTTGATGGAAGTCTATTGTAATAGCATTTAAAATATAAACTGTCCTTCATAAATGATTTCCCTTACAATCATGATTAAAACAGTAAAAAAGTTGAGAAGAGTAAGATGAATAATTTTTCTATACATTTCTTGCACCTGTGGTTCCACTATTGCCTTTCTTATAGCATTAGTTCTCAAAAAAATGGATCTGTGTATATTTCAAAATCTGAGTATGCTTGTGCTTATAATTTCAATGAAATTTAATATTTTACTTAACAAAATTAAATAAATATATGCAAAGATACACATAAAACATTTCACACAACATAAAACCAAAAATCAATTGTAAAAAAGAAAACAAAATTTAGGTAATATAAGTTTCTATACTATAAACTGTAGTATTGAGAAAATTAGTTTTACTTTCAGAATTTCCTGACTCTGTATTTTTCTCAATGTCATGTCAGACAAAGACCTTCACGCTTCCCTGATAATGACAGCTTTAACTGTCCTGAAAGCATCAGTAGGAAAAAAGTAAAAAAGTTCTCAAATTTGACCAATCATTTCTATTTAGTATTTTGTCAGCAAGTTTCTAAAAGGATTATGTCAATAAATATAATTTCTAAGCTTAGTCAATTGTTTTTGGAAATACCTGCAACATATCTAAAAAGTTTTATCAATAGAAAATTAAGATAGTAAGACAAAAATTTCTTATTTTTTTTACTTATCATCTGTGAATGTTTGAATATTATTTTCCAAGTCAAACATTAATAGCTTTTTCTTCTCAAACCTACATAAAGCAGCTAAAAGAATCTGACAAATCTAGGATCTTTTATTAGATTCTTAACCTTTACTTAAAAGAAGAAAGTAAATTTGACATTTAAAAGCATTATCCTGACTTATCTGTCACTTGAAATTACAAACACAAGGTCAGGGTTAAGTAATCTATTTAAGTCTAAAATGTAATATTAGAAAATAGTACTTTTATAGAGTTTTGGTTTATAATTGAGAAATTATAACCAGGGTGGAAAAAAGATCATGCAGTCAACATTTTTTCTGATAAATATTCAAAAATATTTCTTCAGAGAGACTAGATTTAAAAAGTTGTTATTTAGAGATTATTTAATAGTTGGAATAAAGTTTAATAGTTGGCATAAACAGTTGGAATAAATGTTTAAAATAATAATAAATTGAAATAAAGGTTTAATAGTTGGAATAAAGAAAGGAAAAGACTTAAAATTAAAAGTAGCATGCTAAAGAAAATGAGATTAGCCAGGAATATTTTTATTAGTTCTAAATTTTAAGCAGGCTTCATAATGGTGCTATAGAATTCTCTATCCTCTTACTATTTTACAAAAGATATTTATCATCCTCAATAATGGGATCATATATTTAACATATATGTATTGAGAAGATAATCCTCTATCTTCCAATAATTAAGGAAAGGGAAAAAACTAAAATATGAACCGTTATTAGCAAACAAAATATTAAAAGAAAAAGAAAAACATGGAAAGAGCAAAAAAATAAAAGAAAAATATAAAAGAGAAATGAGCAAAAGGGAAGGAAAGAAAAGTAGGAAAGGAAGGAAGGAAATAAAATAAGAAAAGAAAAACTAGGAAGGACAAGTGGAAGGAAAGAATGAAGGCAGGAAGAAAGGAAAGGATGAAGGAAAAGGGGAGGAAAAGAGGAAGAAAGGAAGGAAGGAACAAAGCCGTTACAATTCAAGGTGCAGTAAGAATTCTACTTATAGTCATGTTTGTAATCTGGTGTTTAAATAAAGATATTATTAAAAGTGATAAAAGAAAAGAAAAGAATCCTACTTATAAATTTCTTTTCAATGTTTTTTGTATGTTTCTTCTAGTTCTTTCTAGAGTATAAAATATATCCTCCCATTTGCATCAAGGAAATTAAGCTCACTTTCTATTTTTTATCTTTTTTTCCTGAGTGTAGTGCTGGCATTAAATTGAGGGCCTCAAACATGTAAGATTTAATTCTAAACAATATGCATGACCTTCTCTTTTCATCTATTAAAATAACCTTTTAATTATTACTCCATTCATCTCTACCTTTATTGATATAGTTAACAATTAATTTTGTGTTCATTTTTGTGCATAACAGAATTATGTAGTCATTATTTTTATAATTTAAGTAGTCAATACATTTTAATTAATACACATCACTAATAATAATTACAAATGTATTTCTCTGTCATGAAGCTGCCTTTCTCCTAAAACCTTCCCTCCCCAACTTACTCCTAATCATCCTATTCCACTCTATGATATATCCTGCTTAGAGGAGACACTATTCAAAATATTATTCCAGTAACACTTATTTTATAACCAGGAATTTGTGCCTCTTTTGCGGCGACTGATAATCTTAATTTGGGGGTGTGTCACACCCAGCGGCACTCAGGGTTACTTTTAGCTCTGCGCTCACAAATAGCTCCTGCACATTTGGGTGACCTATGGGATGGCAGAATTTAGATTTAGGTCCATCCTGTATTAGCCGCATGCAAGGCAAATGCCTTATCGCTGTGCTATGGCTCCAGCCTTGGAACTGGTATTCTTGAGGCTTGTTCTTAGCACTAAATTCAGAAATCCATTCTGGCAATGCTGTAGAGATTATTGCATTGCCAGATATGGAAGTAGAGTTGAGAATGACAAGAAAATGCATACTCCTCTATACTATATATTTCTGTTCCCAGTTTGTGACTCTTGTCCATCTTCACTTGATTTCTCCACCAATCTTGCTTCCTTCTTTGAGGAAATATGAGCCTGCTCTCTTTGTTTTATTTATACAAAACTGCATTAAACTATAATAAAATGTAAAAAACAAATTTGGGGATTAGGGAGTAAAACTATAGAAGTATAAATTTATTTAGAGAAGCCACTATTAATTTAAAATATAAATACTGTGTCAAGCATTACAACTTTTGGTAATGGTACAGTTATCACACCACACAAAGGGAGATAGAAGAAAGAAAAATATAATCTCAGAAAAACCAAAATACAAATAAAATATGGCAGTTATCGTGTATTCTTCAATGAATTAATTTTGGAGCTTGAAATCTAGTAGATCTGTAGGGACAGTTGCTCTCTTGCTAAGGCTAACAAACATCACACAAGGTTTCTCCAAGCTCTGAATTATGAATTATGCATTTAAAATAATTTGCCAAGACTATTTTACTCTACCAATATTCCACATTTGGCAAATCAAAGAAGACTTAAATCCATTTCTGAGTTCATGGTGAAAGTAGGAAGTCATGAAGAAGATAATGTGCATTACCATACAGGATGGAAAACAGGGGGATTAAGAAAAAACCACAAAAATATTATGGGACAATGAAATTGTTCTCAGTGGGGGTATGCATGGTAATTAGCCAAAGTAACAACAAAAATCTAAATTTTTTTATTAACTAATATATTTATATATGTCTCTATACATATAAGATGCTATATTTGTGTATTTAGTACTTTTTCCAAGAGACATCTATTACTTTGTTGACTGAGTGTAACTAATGATGCATAAACAACATGTTCTACCTTATCATTGCTTAAATAGACTTCTTAAGTAAGAATGCATGAGTGGTGTTTAAATAACGCTTGAAATCTTGATAATATAGAGTTATATTTAATAATGAAATTCTTAAATAATAATTTTAAATTAACATTATCTTATAGTTAATAATCTTCTTTAAGAAATACATATAATATATACTCAGAGAAGGGCAAACTAATAAATATGCTTAGTAAGGAATGAAATAAAAGAATTTGTTATAAAGCTAAAATTATTCCATGTATATATTTAATTTCCATTTTTAATATATTGTTTGTACTTGTGGCTAGGCTTTAATTGCTTGTGAAAACAAAATCTGGCTATGTATAGAACATGTATCCGGAGCTAATTAGCCTATCTTTTTTTATTTCTAAACTACTGTAAGAAGCAACATTTAGCAAGAATCTATGAATGGGGCCGGGCAGTGGCGCTGGAGGTAAGGTCCCTGCCTTACCTGCGCTAACCTAGGACGGACTGCGGTTCGATCCCCTGGTTCCCCATATGGTACCCTGTGTCTGCCAGGAGCAACTTCTGAGCGCATAGCCAGGAGTAACCCCTGAGCGTCACTGGTGTGGCCCAAAAAAACCAAACCAAAACAAAACAAAAAAAAAGAATCTATGAAAAATCCAGAATGTTGCTTTTTATTGTTGATCAGGCAAATATCCTGCAGTTTCAGGGCCTCACTCAAAGAAATATATCAATAGTAACACATCTACGTTTCTCATATGTTTAACTTGCAGAAATGATA
>PVKC010011857.1:0-24242 GCA_004027635.1 Crocidura indochinensis | reverse complement strand
TGACATCTTTATATCGAAGTTTGGTGTGTCTTTTGGTTAGTCTTGTCTTAAATTAGGTCTTTCAGTTTTTCTCTTAAGTGTAGTTTTGAGTCTATAAAGTTTCTAGCTGTTTTCTGTCTGTGAAACCGTGTATTTTTCCATCAAACCAAAAAGTGAGTTTTGCTGGGTACAGAATTCTAGGTGAAGCATTCATTTCATTCAGTCTTGTCACAATATCCCACCACTGCTTTCTGGCCTTGAGTGTTTCTGGTGACAGGTCTGCTGTAAATTTCAAGGATGCTCCCTTGAATGTGATTTCCTTTTTTTGATCTTTTTGTTTGCAGAATTATGTCTTTATCTGTGGGATTCAACATTGTGACTAGGATGTGTCTTGGGGTATTTTTTCTGGGTTTCTTTTGGTTGGTACTCTTCGGGCATGCAGGATTTTATTACATACATTCTTTAGCTCTGGAAGTTTCTCTTTAATGATATTCTTGACAGTTGATTCTTCCTGGAAATTTTCTTCCTGGGTCTCTGGGACTCCAATGATTATTAGGTTGTTTCTGTTGATCTTATCATAGACTTTTATTTTCATCTGTTCCCATTCTTTGACTATATTGTCTATTGTCTGTTCATTTGTTTTAAGTTTTTTTTTCCCAATCTCTCCAGCTGTATGGAGTTGTTATTTATCTCATCTTCCACAGCACCAATTCTAATCTCAGCTTCTTCTATCCTGGTGTTGAGCTTATCCATTTTGTCATTCAATTCATTTACTGAGTTTTTCAGGTCTTCTAGTTGACATGTTATTTCAGTTTGGATTTTTGTGATTTCTGTCATCATATTTTCTTGGTTATTATTAATGCTCTGTTCAACTCGATCCATGGTTTCTTTGAGTTCTTTGAGCATCTTCCATATTGCTTTTCTAAAGTCCTTTTCTGAGAGATTGATTAGTTCATTGATCATTATCTGGTCATCAGAATTGTCATCTTCATTTTCTATGTCTGATGCTGTCCTGTATTGTTTCCCCATTGTCCCATTTATATTGTGGGTTTTTCTACGTGTTGTGGTGGTATTCATTAGGTAAGTGATGTACGTGGCCACACTCCTCTGGCTCTGCCCTTTCTTGGTGGGTCAATTTGCCCGCAGGAATGCTGATGAAATCCACTCTAAGACACGGCAGAAACACTGGTGAGATAGGATCTCAGGCAGATGGAAACCGCATCACCCAAGATGGCCTCTGCGCCTCTCTGAGTCCTGGCACAATGCAGCAGGGATCATTGTTCATATGTCTCCACCTGCCTCTGAAACAGGCAGCCTCACCTGCGGGAGCTCTGATGAAATCCACTCTAAGCAGCGGTAGGAACACTGGTGAGATCGGATCTCAGGCAACTGAAAACCGCATCACCCAAGATGGCCTCTGTGCCCCTCTGAGTCCCGGCACAAAGCAGCAGGGATCAGTGTGCGTATGTCTCCAACCACCTCTGAAACAGGTAGCCTCACCCGCGGAACGCTGATGAAATCCACTCTAAGCAGTGGCAGGAACACTGGTGAGATCCTAGAATAATTTTGAAGAGATGGTTAAAGTAGTGATTTTTCTATGAGAATTATCCTTGGGCCAAAGTGACTTTCTCTCCTGAGGTGTTTCTCTCCACACTTCTTGAGAGCTGGAGTTAAACGTACAAGATATGTAAAAACTCTTACTTTGTTTGATGAAGAGAAATATTTCCACATTCTCCATCACATTCTCTTAGTCTGTGATTAAGAATTCTTGGTGGGCTGGAGCAATGGCATAAGGAGTAAGTTGTCTGCCTTGCCCTCACTAGCCTCGGACAGACAGCGGTTCCATCCCGGTGTCCTATATGGTCCCCTAAGCTAGGAGCAGTTTCTGAGCACAGAACCAGGAGTATCCCCTGAGCGTCACCGGATTTGTCCCCCCCAAAAAAAAAATTAAAAAAGAATTATTGGAAATTGGAGAAGTAGAAAAAATACAAAATGCTTAAAGTTATAAGAATGACAACTCACAAACCAGAAGGAGTGGACCTGACATAAAGTCATTGAATTAGAAAATAAATTTAGAATTTATTCTAAATAGAATTAGAAAATAAAGTTCTGTGGAATTGTGACAAGAGTAGGCATTTTCAAGTGCTATGTATCACACAGTAAAGGAAGCTGAGCTTGTTTTTGATGCCTATCAAGGAAGATGAATTCAAGGTTCCTCCAAAAAAATAACAATTGTTCATATTTTGGTTCTGGCTCAGAAGCCCAGGTTGTTCCCTGACATCTTTTGTCATTTTTTGTATTTGGTTGGCTTTTAAAAAAAGTTTTTAGGTAGATCTACCTAATGAAATGAAAGAGATTTCCACAGTCCTGTGAAGCATATTCAGCTATCAAATGTTCATATTTTTAAAAAATACATTTTCTATCTTTTCCATTATTTTCTGTTCTCTTCACTCATACTTTTAATTTTTCTCTTCTTTTCTTCTCTCCCTTCTCCCCTCCTGTTCCATCCTATTTCCTCTTTAAATAAGTTACTTTTGTATAACACCTTCTTACTCTTCCCTGAGACACTCCCTCAGAAAGGTAATGGTGGAGACAAGTGGAGGTAAGAAGAAGGAGGAAGAACTATTACAAAAGGATACTGCATTAACTGTGAATCCTTTTGCCTTTCACTGCACAAGTCAAATTCAGACCTTTTTTAAAATTTAGAAGCTCATTAGTTTTAGACATGGACTTTTCAAAATGTGTTTTGCTCTATAGTATGTCAAACCCATAGACTTTTGTCACTAAGGGAGAGAACTTTTACATTTTGTAAGAGCATAATTTAGTGATGCCCCAGAGAGGCTATACATATAGAAGTGCTACTGAGGTCCAGTTGTGTGCAGGAATAGTCAAGACCCCTGTCCTAGTCAGTTTGGAAGCCTGTGATTGATTTCTGAAAAACAAATACAAAAAAAGTTAAAGGAGACCATGTAAGAAGTAAAAGAAATAAATTGAACACATATGTGCAATCATTCATAGGAACATGCTCTGTATTACTTCATAACACAGCTGTATACACAAAAAACAGCCTTCTTTGCTTCTTCCCATTCGAGTCTTATTAATTTCTGTTTAATGAAACACAAATGTTTGTGTGCTTCATGTGGAGGAGCACAGTCTAGTCGAGTGTTTGTTAAGGCCCTGGACAGAATGGCTGTGCCCATTTAACACAAATGTCTGTGGACCTTTCAAAGCCCTTTGACAGGGCATCTTTTGAGCATGCCAGTTGCTATGGTAACCAGTGTGCTGATTTGCAAGGAAAATTGGAAGCCATACTCATTGCGTCAAAAACGACATCGGAGCATAAAGAAAGCATGTTTGCTTCAAGAGTTGGCAATTGGGGTTAGTTAACCTCTCCGCCCACACACTTCCATCAGACAATGTCTCATTCAGCTGAATAAGTCAAAGTTTAATACTCTCATCTTTCCAGCTGGATTAGGTCTGCAAAGTGTGAATGGAAAAGCATCACTACCAAGAATCACAGCCCAAGCACATAGGTCGCCTACTCAGGTGACTTTGCAAGGACAGTAGAAGAGGAAACAGATGGGTAGTAGAGAGTTAAGTAACCTGTGATCTCAGTGTCAACTAGATGTTTGTTCTGTACATGAAACTTTTGGGGTGTTCTTTATATACACGGTCCTTCTCACATTCTGTAATTCTAAAACACTTTCTCTACACTGGCAAACGTTTATGACACTCAGTCATACAATACAATTTTATTCACTTTTTAAGTTTTAATGCTATTGCTTCAGAACTTACATCAAGATCCCTTATATTTTCATATGCCATGTGTATACAGAACCATATTCTTTTTGCAATACAACTGCCCTGTTTCAAACAGATAGCATAGCTATCATGGTTTAAAAAGCACGTTAAGTTTGGTCTTCAAGTCCATGGTCTCCCTTAAACACATATACATATCTTGCATGCTTGTCTGTATGTCTCAACTTTTTCCACTCTGATGAAGCTTCTGTATGTTCCTTTGAATACTTACTTCCTCTCTTTCTCTCTCCTGAGTAAGCTTCAATAAGACTAACTTGTTTCACCCCAAAATAAAATAAATAAAAATAAGGAAGAATACCACCTCCAAAGCATCAATTTAATTTTAATCAATTAAAAAGGGAGTACTTTTTTTTTAAAACAATGATTGCCATCTACTCTAAAAATAAGCAAAATGATAGATTTAATACATTCTGACTCTTGTTATACTTTACTTTTGATTGTGTTACATGAAAATTTATGACTAATAGTTATTTTGAAATTTCTTTTAGACAAATAAATTGGGGGGGGGGGGTTTGGGTCATACCCAGCAATGCTCAAGGTTTACTTCTGGCTCTATGCTCAGAAATCGCTCCTAGCAGGCTCCGGGGACCATATGGGATGCCTATATTTGAACTACCGTCCTTCTGCATGCAAGGCAAATGCCCTACCTCCACTCTATTTCTCCTGCCCCTACACAAATAAATTCTTATGAATATATGCACTGATAAACTATAGTGAATGCTTTTAGATGTGTTATTTCATTTATCAAGTTCATGAAGTGGTATTTTTGTAATTGTTTTAAATTAGAAGAAAACAATGATCAGAGGAAGATGCAATATAATTCCCTTAAGTCTCGCAGTAAAGCAGTAAAGTTTGAATTTAAATATTGTTTATTTTAATGTCAAAATTTGTTATTTTTCTATCTACTGGGCTCTATTTTTATTTTCCAGCTAAAAATTAGAAGACTTTAGAAATCAGGATAAATGAAAAATGGTTTGCTAAAAGGGATTAATTCATTAAGATTTGATAAATCCTGGGCCAGGCAGTGGCGCTGGAGGTAAGGTGCCTGCCTTGCCTGCGCTAACCTTGGACGGACCACGGTTCAATCCCCCAGTGTCCCATATTGTACGCCAAGCCAGGAGGGACTTCAGAGTGCATAGACAGGAGTAATCCCTGAGCGTCACTGGGTGTGGCACAAAAACCAAAAAAAAAAAAAAAAAAAGATTTGATAAATCCAAATAGAATTTGTGTATAAAAAGTTAAATTATAGATTTAAATAAGCTGTTGATAAATATGTGAGTTAATTATAGAAAGTGACTGTATTTTAGAGAGGATAAGGATAGGAAAAATTTTTGTTGTGCTTTCTATTTAATTAAGTCAATTTTTACTGAATTTCAAATGTCTGCATATTCTATCAGAAAACTAAACAGATCCACTGAACATCAGAGATGGATAAATATGGCCACACTGGTTTGGAGGTGAGAAAACAAATAAACAAACAAGTAAGTCATAGAAAGATTACCAAAGTCACAGTTTTTCAATCAAATATTATTTGTAACATTTGGTGGACACTTTTCCTTTCATTGTAGAATTATTGAAGAACAAAATAAGTTAGTTAATATAAAATTATAAGATAAAAACATGTCAATTGCTACCAGTCACTGTCTTTTTTAAAATGAATGCTTTTATAGTAATGTGCACCAGGTATCTTATATGACTTTTTAGTTCTCTTATGAACTGTAAGAGAATTTGCTGCTATTATCTATATTGTGTAAGTAAGGAAAATGAAGTACACAGATCAGTAATACATTAATGAAGCAAATTCTTTCTGATTTTCACATGGAAGCCTACTATTAAACAGCAAAGATTTTGATATATAAATAAACAATGAAATCATAATAAGATAGGTACACACATATAATATTCATCATGGCTTCCAAACTATTTTGTTTTATTTCTCTACCAAATTTGTCCTGTTGTAACATTAAAGTATGATGCTTTCCTGTTCTAATTTAAATGTGCACTACTTTCTATCAACTAGACTGTGAGAATTAAACATTTATTGATACACAGACTAATTATTAGATATTGTAACATATTTAACCATGACCATGTTCTCTACCTCGATGAAACTGGATACTTTCCTATATATAGAATTATATACTCTTTTGGGGACAGATTTATTTCATGTAGCATAATACTACTTTTCATCCATATTGCAGTGTGTCTCAGGATTTTCTTTACTTTCAAAGTTGATTTATATTATATTGTACATATAAACTCTATTTTGTTATCCATTCAGCTGTTGATAGATACTTGGTTTGTTTGTTTGGGGGCCATAAATAGAAATATTTAAGGACTACTTCCATCTCTGCACTCAGAAATCATACCTGGCAGTTGTCGGGGGATCATACAATATGCCAGGGATCCAACCAGAGCTGGTCTTAAGCAAGGCAAATGCCTTATCCACTGTACTATCACTCTGAGCCCCTGCTGCTAGACACTTGGTTGTTTCCTCCTCACAATCCTTTTGGTTATTTTAAGTAGTTCTGCTATGAATGTGGACATGCATGTTTGAGTTATGGCGTTTGACTCTTTGTAGTATATATACTAAAGTAAAATATTTGGGACTTATGCTAATTCTATTTTTAACTTTATGAATCTTCTATATTAGATTCTATTATACATGTGCCACTTTACATTTCTACCAACAAGCATAAAGTTTCCAGTTTCTCAACATTCATGCCAACCATTTTTTTTTGGAGAGCAGACAACTGAACAGATGAAAAGTGGTAACTAATGTGCCTTTGATTTGCATTTTCTAATGATTACTAAAATTAGTACCTTTTTATTGTTTACTGGTCAATTGTCTATATTCTTTGGAGACATGCCTTTGAAAATCTTACACCCATTTAAAAAATTTTGAGGGCTAGGAAGATAGTACAGAGGGTAGGGTGTTTTTCATGCATGAACCCTACCAGGTTTGATCCTTGGAATCTCATATGGTCCCCCAAGTACTGCCAGGAGTAATTCCTGAGAGCAGAACCAGGAGTAACTCTTGAATATTGTCAGATGTGGCTCAGAAACAAAATATATTTTGTTGTTGTTGAGACTTGAGAGCTAGTAAGTACAGCAAGTGAGGTGCTTTCCTTGTATGTGTCCAACTGGGGTTATATCCCCAGCATCCAGTATGATCTTCCAGCTCTGCTAGTAAACCAGGAGTAAGCCCTGAGCGCAACTGAATCTGTCCCTAAAACAAAGAAGTTGTTGAGTGATAGGATTTTTGTTTTGCATATTGCATTTTAATATTAAGCCATGGAAGTATACTGAAGCTATTCCCTGAGGGTGACATACGTCTTGTAAAATTTTGAATAGTTATTTGCCAGCTAGACTTTAATTTCCATACACAGAACAAACCGCACCCAAAATTTAACAGGTGATTTTTTTAAAATCACTGTGAGATACAAAATTAAAAAGTTGTTGATAGTTGAATTGCAGTTATACAATATTCCAATCCCCATCCGTAAATCAATGTTCTTTTCCCATCACCCATTCCCCCAGAAACCCTCTCATACTCCAAAAGGGGAAGCTTGAAATAACACAAAGGTGATAACTGCAAGAGACAGCCACCAACTGTAGGGCTGGGAAAATAAAAGAAAAAGGCTGGGATTAGTACAATTAGCAGCTGGGAGGAGGGGCTTGTGAGGTTGACTGAGACCTATTTGGGGATTTCTCCTGAAGGAGTAATAATATAGTTGGATCCAGTAGTGTAGAAACTCTGGCGAGGAATTGTTACTCCAGGGATAAGCAGTTTAATGATGATCTTGCCATATGCCATGGGGTGAGTGGGGAAAAGTACAAGTCTCTCTTGATGTTTCTCTAGCCCTGAGCCTCCCTTAGAATGCTCACTGGGTAGAGTCTGACAGGGAACAACTAGCAATGGAAAAATGTGGCTTTGTGTGTCACTTCCAGCACCAATATGCAGCTAATGAGTTTTAAACTCCAAAGCGATAGCATACTAAGAACAGCATTCAACTTCCTCTCAGATGGGAGGACACTTTGTTTATTACCATAACTTTAAGCTTAGTGTCAGGAATAAAATAAATCTTCAGAAACAGTTGCTAAATAAAGAAAATGAATGGGCTTAGAAAACAACTATATAAAATAAGTGTAATGTTTGAGTTTACAGTTTTCTTTTTTACTTGTTTACAATTTAAATCATATGTTAATCTTTAGTTGCTTTCAATAAGAATTTTCTGTTTCTATTTCCTGGGTAGTTACATTTCATTAAGGTTCAACATACATGCTTTTCCTTTTATACAATATATAAGTTAAAGTTTCCTTATTTCCCTTGTACAGATGAAAATTGTTGATAGGTAGGCAAGGTCAGTGAATAAGTGCCATCCAGAATTGAAACATAAATCTGAGTATTTCCAGAGCCTGCTTCTCAAATGCTTAGCCTTTCACATGGTAGAGTCATCACTCTTTTTCTACTTTTCTTTTTTTTAAGTAAATATTTTTATTTAGAAACTTTGAAAGAGAAAAAGAGACAGAAAGAAAGGAGGAGATGAGAAGGGGGTAGAAATAATGAGAAAGGGAAAATGGAGTGGCTAGAGAGATCTGTGAAGTAAAGAAGAGAAATCTAATACCCCTGCAAACTGGGATGTGAATGACTCCAGAATGTTGTCTCGATCACGGTACTTAAAGACACTTGCTGGGCCATCCCTTAACCAGCTTTTCTTTCTTACATACCTTCAGTCATCTGTCTATTTTCATGCATAATGCAGTTTTCTTTTGTCTTTTCTTCTTTCTTATCTCTCTTTCTCTGTTATTTCCATTATAGATAATCCATAGGAATGTTTAAAGGGAGGAAGTAAAAGCAATAAAAATATTTAGTCAATCTGTAACCTTTGTGTAGGGATTTTGAACACTTCTCAAAACCATGTAAAATCTACAGACAATATATACATTGAGGCAACCTGGACTACCCTGAACTTCTCAACACAGGTTTCACTAGTGCTGTTAGAGGATTTATAGAATGTAGAAGCGGTTTTTAGGCTGCATGCCTTCTGTTTGGAAGCCACAATTTAATTGGAACAGTGTTGGATTTATCTACATAATATTATCCGTCTGACTGTCACACAGCAGTAGATCTGGCTAATTGACAGCAGAGACTTGTAGAGTTGCAAAGCCTAATATATTTCTGGTCTGCTCCTTTGTGGGGTTTATTGGCCCCTGGTATAGAAAGATCAAGGACCTTGTTGAATTTTCATCCACCTCATCATTGTGTAAAACTGTTTTGCTTGGGAGTGTTTTCTTTCTTTAGTCACCCCCCTACCCCCCAAAGCAAAGTTACAAAGCACACAAACTACAAATTGTAGTTCTTCAACCATGAGTGTGGCTTCCTGTTTTAGCCTTAACGTGGTTTTCCCCTTTCCAAGAAATATATGCTCTTTGAGCAAGTGGAGGATGTTGCCCAATCTTTAGAGGATCTAGTTTGATTATTTAAGTTCAATTAAATTCAAAAGAAAGGAAGAGAAAAGAAAAGAAAAAAAAGCAAAGCAAGGGTAAAGGACCATTCACACAAGAAAACAATGACCTTCCACCAACAATTTTGCACACATACAATATGCAAATCATTCTCAGTTTTTCTCTTTTATCAGTTCATTGATAGCATTTTCCTCTAGATAATGTGAAAACACAAATATCTGCTCTAAGATCCTTAAGACATTTCATATGACTTAATTTCCTTGCAAATGCCACAAAGAACCTAGCATTATTTTAATTATTTTATCAATAAAGAAAATGGAGATACTGAGAAACTAAATATAATTTGATTATTTTAGGGCAAAGTAAATGTTCCTTAAATTGACTAAAGGTGTTCAGAAAATTGCCTGGGAAGTAAATATTTCTATGAGAGATTTTGAGTTTTAATTTTGGAAGGAAAAAAAAAAGTCCATAAGCCATAGTTTCAAGTAAAGCACATCAGACAATTTCACTAACCGTAAGTAAAGTATTTGACTATGCACCCTTTTTTAAGGTTCCACAAAGGACTCTCTCTCTGTTTTACAAATAACTTTTTTTTGGGGGGCCACACCCGGTGACGCTCAGGTGTTACTCCTGACTATTCGCTCAGAAGTCTCTCCTGGCAGGCACGGGGGACCATATGGGGAACCGGGGGATCGAACCGCGATCCGTCCTAGGTTAGCGCAGGCACCTTATCTCCAGCGCCACCTCCCGGCCCCTAACTTTTTGACATGGAGAAATAATTTAGGGGTTAAGGATTTTTCCAGGCCAAACCCTGTTATATCTCAACACTACATAAGGTTCCCAAAGAATTACCAGGAATGCTCCCTGATTATAGAGTCAGGAGTTGGCTTTGAGCACCATGGGATATTGACTAAACCCCTCTTCTTCTCTACCTTCCCTGCAAAGATGTTTTCTCTTGTTGGGCTAGAGTGTTTAAAAAAATGATACCAAGAATATAGATTACAGACCCAAAGTTGCTAGGTTTATTGGTTTGTATTGTTATACCAGAAGTTTCCTTAATCAAGCACACCAAGACAGAGAAAAAAGTGTGGTATTTAGGTTTATGCATTTACAAGCTATTAAAATCTCCCCAAACTTGGAAATATTTATTTATTTATTTATTTACTAGATCAAAGTAATGCGATAGTATTCTCAATAGAATTGAAACATTTTTGCATTTGCTTCTATGACAGTGCCTAAGTTAGAAGTGTATAAACTGAAATGTTCATTTACTTGGAAATATTGTCTTGTATTGGCATACTTTAGCATCACTGATTTCTGAGATTAGCTATAAGAAAAATTCCAGGTTATGTAGATCTTGAACAAGTGTATTTCAGCTCACGTGCAACCTAGGTGTACCTAGGAGTGACACCTACTATAGTGTTTCATGAAGAATTCAGAGTGATTATCAATGTCTGTAATGAGAATAAGCAAAACTCCATTAATTAGTTCAATATATTAATTTTATACACACTGGAAAAATGAAATTCAGATGCAGTTATAAAGAAACCCCAGAAAAGACTAAGGGAAACAAGTATATGGTTTGTAACTCTTTGTGTGGACATGCAGTTTAAGATTGCTTCTTGTTTTCCTTTATTAATGAAGTTTCCTACAGGACTCCAGATATTGAGAAGATTTACTGTTACACCACATGATTTGGGGTTGTTGTGTGTAGTGTTTTAGCTTCCAGCTTTTTTCTATTTGTGCATCATTAGAATGGAATGTACCGAGGGATCAATAAATGAAAGCACAAATAGAGCTGAAAAATATGTCTGAGCACCTATTGCTAACAAAACTCTTTGTACATTTTCAAGTTCATTTAGAAATGTTTAAGTGGCTGATGGACATCCATATTTCCTTTAGGACCAAAGAAATAAAGTAGAAATCAATGAGAAATCAATGTAGTCTCCTCAACATGGACTTTCTTCAACTGTCCATATCTTATCTCTCTACACACCATTTTATTAATCATTTATAGATTTATTAAAAATGTAGGTGTCTAGAAGCATTTCTTTTTTATATAAAATCTTTATTTAAGCACCATAATTACAAACATTATTGTAGTCGGGTTTCAGTCATAAATTGAACATCCCCCTTTACCAGTGTCTATAAACATTTCGTTAGTATGTTTTTCAAGCTCTAAAGAGGGATGCTAGTGTCATTATGTAGTCAAATATTCTGTAAGTAAATAGACATGCCCGACTTTTTTGGATTTTACTTGCTTGCAAATAGAAAAACTTTCTAAATGCCAAAAGAAAGTAGGTAAAACTGAACTATACTCATGAATAGAAGGGAATTCTCAGGGCCCAGATAACCTAATTTGAGGGACTCTCTTTGGAATTATGCAATGTGTTAGCAAAGGAACATTCCCTGGAAACCCTCATTAGAGACAAGATGGGGGGGATTTTTGGACTCCTCATTCCTTTAACCTACCTGTTTCTTATAAAATGTGATTCATACCTGGTTTATAGCTAGCATAAGCCCAAGAGCTTCTTAAGAATGTTTTTTTTAAGTTCCATTAAATAAGTGTAGTCTCAACACCCATTCATTAGCATCTCTTTTCACCATAATAATCAACAAATTATCTATTAAAATGGTAAAATATGGTTGCACATCACACCTATTTCAACACCTAGAAGAATTCCACATTTACAGCAAACTACAATATATCAGAAATGTATCTCATAACTAAAAGAATAAAGGGAAGTTACTCACCCTGAGAAGTCGGAGAAGGTATTGGAGCCCTTAAGAAGTAGGATTGGTGGAAGGATGAAGGAAAAGATAAAATAAGGAAGAGTATTCTTTCTGGTCAAGTCTTAGGTAGGAATAGAGAAACATGATAAAGAAGACAGAAAACAGGAAGTGATCAGAGTGGTGTGTGTGTGTGTGTGTGTGTGTGTGTGTGTGTGTGTGTGTGTGTGTGTTCATTTTAGAAAGACACTCATAGGAAGAAGTCCAAGATGAGGATAGAGAAGTAGAAAGGAGTCAGACTTTGGAGGATATTTTAGGCCATGTTAAATAATTTGAATTTGAATTTAGGAATTCTGGGTAGCCATGACAGCAGTACTGGGCATTTGAATTTGAACTTAGGAATTCTGGGTAGCCATCAGTAGCACTAGGCATAAATGTGGAGAGGGGTTGGAGAGAACAAAGTTTACTTCATCATGTCTAGGTAGCTTTCCCATTTTCTTCCAGGATGTTCTCTGAAGTATCAGTAATACTTATCTTGAATTAGAAACACATAAGTATGTATCTGTCTGCACTATATTATGATCTCCTTATAAGCTGTAGGCAAGAATTATGCCTTTCTCATCTTTGTGTAATTTGCAGCATAGCTAGTAGTATGATGCGAATCGTATTGGCAGAGTATGAGTGTTGGAATCAGGCAGATCTGGCTTTGATTCCTGTCATTTTGCTTTTCCAGTTCTATGACACTAACCATGTATCTAGGGCTGTGTGGTAGGAGGGCCCACCCTGGGTGCAAGCAATAAGGGTGTGCATTGCTGCTGAGAATTTAAAAACAATAATAAACCAGACCAAAAATCAATCTGGCTTTTATTATCACCATGTGCTGGCAATTGTAAACAATGTCAGTGATAAAATGCTCCTCCCTAAAAGAATCTTTTGTGGTTCTAGTCTTATGCAATTGTAGTGATTTCCACTGAGGCTTTTCTCATCACTTTATGATAAAATAATATCATACATAGAGCAAATCTGAAATAATGTTAAAGTTAAACTCATTATTTATCATAAAATTAGCACATTTTACTCCATCTAAATTGATTATATTCATTTATTGTTTTTTATTTATTTCTAAGTAGATATTCATGAATACTTTTGATATTAATGTGTATCATTATCTGGAGTTAATTACATTTTAAATAAAAATTTAATATTTGTTTAAGACTTTTTCTTTTTTTGGGGGGTTAGTTGACTCATACCTAATGGTGCTCAAGGTATGCTTACTCCTAGTTCAGTACTCAATAATCACACCTGGTGTACTGGGCAATCATACGAGGTGCCGGGGATCAAGTCCAACATACCAGCAGTAACCTGTTTACCCTACTGTCTCTCCCCTCCTTATTCCTTTTTGAGGCAAATTTTTCATAAAATGAAATGTCCATGTCCCAAGAGCACCAGTTGATGAATTTTGACAAATGCAAATACCTTTGTAATCCATCAGGAAACAGAATTATTTTTGTCATAGCAATTCTTTTATGTTCCTTCCCAGGAAATCTTTCTTCCTGCTCTCCAGAGGAAAACATTATTCTTATTTTTCCACAACAAATTACTTTGAATATTTCAGAATATTATAGAAGGAGTAATAGAATATATACTCATGTAATCCCTCCTTCTCTCACCATCATGTATTCAGATACTACACTTTTTTAGTCATCTGTAGGCTACCCTTCACTAAATTTGGTCAGATACATTCCTTTATGTGACTATTCCACACATGCACACACACACACACACACACACACACACACAAAACACACTTTTGTTGTCATTGTTGTTGCTGTTTTGGGGTTACAAAGGTGGATTGGATATATGCAAGGCAAGTACCTTAACCTCTGTATTATCAATCTGGCCTCATGTTTACTGATTCTCCTAAAAATAGATAGGCTGCTTATTGGTTTATGATTATATATAAAATTGAAAATAACTTTCAAGCACAAGGTGTTTTGTAGGTGTATACTTTTAATTTTCTGTTTTAAAAGCCTAAAATTAGAATTACTGATTATAGTATAGAAATATACTTTTGTAGTTATTATGCTTTTTGTATCTTTGATTGTCATCAACATTGTATGAACGCATATATTGCTCTATATTCTTGCCAACATTGTCACTTGATTGTAGCTAGTTTTTAAGCCACTGTAATATGAGTTCACAGTGGCATTGTGGATTTAATTTGAATTTTACCAAAGAATACTTTTCACATTTTTATTGATCACTATATTATTTGTTTATTTGATGCTCAAATCTTTATCAATTTTTAATAGGCCACCCTCCCCCATTTTTCTTTCTAATTCTACTATGTTGTAATATGAAACAGATAAATTTCCTGCATATACACTGCTACTCTGTGGCTAGCTTGCTGATTAAAAATATTGTAGTTGGGGTAGCATGATTATGATAGTGTTAAAGTTTATAGTAATGAAGTACCGAGGTACTGTACCTCATTACCACCTACATGTCCACAATCCTCCCCTTCTGGTTTATAAAGGTGCTTTTTTATAAAATAATATTCATTTTCTGATGACATCTAATACAATGCTCCCAGTTATCAGAGAAATCATATTCCAAGATCTCTGAAAGATGCTTAAAACCAGGAATAGTATCAAAATCTGTTCTATTTTACCTATATATTTATGCCTATGCTAAGGTAATTTAACTTATAAATAAATAAAATGCTATTAATAACACAATAGCAAAATGGAATAATCATAATCATAGTAATATATTAGCTGAATGTGGTCTCCAATCTCCCAGTATCTCTAAATATCTCTGTAAACACAATGTGGGTGACCACAGAAAATTAAAACCTATGGTCATTGCATTGTTGGTCTTATCTGAAAAATTCTTGGCCCATCCATAAACTATAAAAAATAATCTTTTAATTTTATTTCTCAAAGTTCTGTAACTTTTACAATATTTTTAAGTTTTGCATTTAAACTTGTGGGATTTTAAATATGATTTGTAGCTACCTTGTGCTAGAGTGGAATCCTCTCCATGCCAAATACATGATGAATTTCTCCATTACTGCTTTTAAAAGACTGGTTTCCTTGCTGATGGCTTTGGCATGCTTACTGAAATGTATATGGCTTTAAAAGCTTTCAGTTTTGTTCCTTTAATCTATTTGCTAATCTGTAGACTAGTAGTTACTGGCAAAGTTGCATATGGTAATTCTAAAATCAAATAGTACAAATATTCAAATTTTGTCTTTTTAAAAGACTGCTTTAGACATTACAGGTGCTTTGTATTTGCACATTAGTTTTGGAGTATGTTTGCTGTTTTCTACAATAAATCTTGCCATAATTATGGGTGGAATTATTGCTGAGTGATTTGAAGAAAAGGAACAATTTAATACTGCATTCCTCTATATTTAAACATGACATATTATTCTCTATTGACTCACACTTGGAAGTTCTTTTAGAACTATTTATAGTTTTAATATTTTATCTGATAACTGTGAAATTTGTTCCCAGATAGTTTTGATGTTATTGCAATAGATAATTTTTACAACTCATTTTTTCCTGAATCTTTCATGATAATTTTTAAAAATACAATCCATCCATTTGGATTTAATCTTACAAACAGTGAATTTGTTCTAGAAGTTTGGGCTATTTTATTTTTTTATATTCTTGGGATATTTCAAGTCAAGGGCCAATTCTACCCATGTACATAGTAGCTAGGGATTCCCGAGGCTCCCTCCAAGAGGTAGTGGGCATGAATTACTGGGAACCAAACATTGGGTCCTGCATTTGCTAAGCATGTGTTCTAAGAATTCCACTTGGACTCTATTTCCCTGCCCCTAGATTCTTAGGATTTATATGATATGTGTTATATATTCTTATATATGTTAAATAAGATAATCTGAAACAGATTGCTTTACTACTGTCTTTGGAATTATTACAGCTTATTAGTCTTTTTAGTTGTTTTTGTTTGTTTTTGTACCACACCTGAATTTTAATCCTGGCTCTGAGCTCAGAAATTACTCCTAATGGGCTCAGAGGTGGGCTCAGAGCATGTGGGATGCTGGGGTTCGAACCAGGTTTGGCTGGCTGTGTGCAAGGCAAACACTTTACCTGCTGTACTATCACTCAGGATCCTGTTACTGTGTTTTTTTTTTTTACCCTTTCCCCTGTTACCGTTTTTTTTAAATTTCACTAATTATTATCCCTACTAACATTACTGAATGGACATGAGCATTACGGATGGTCACTTGTCATTAGCTGAAGACTTGGAGCTAGAACATTGGACATTTCTGCTTTCAGTATGGGTGGGAGGGTGGGTGAGAAAGTTAAGGAGTTGGGAGTTGCACCCCATAGACTTAAGGGTCCATACTGGGAGAGAAGCTGGTAGAGAAGTATCTTGTTCATTCTAGTCTCTGAGTGGTACTATTAGTCCAGAAGTTGGTTTCATTCTAAGCATGCAGGTAAGCTGGGTGTTGGGGAGAAAGTAAAGGTGGAAGCCATAGTAGCAGAAACAGTATGCCAACAGGCTTTTCTAGAGGCAGAACTGGTCAAGTTAAGTAAACCCATTGCAAAGTCCAAAAGGCATCAGCCCCAGAAGCATAGTCTAAGAGACTTTGACAAGGATAGAAGGACACTTTGAGATGAAAGGCATCTTCAAAAAGTTAAGATCCTCAGGGCAGGAGCAGTGGCACAAGTGGTAGGGTTTTTGCCTTGCACGCACTAACCTAGGACAGACTGAGGTTTGATCCATTGGCGTCTCATATGGTCCCCCAAGCCAGGAACGATTTCTGAGCGCATACCCAGGAATAGCCCCTGAGGGTCACCAGGTGTGACCCAAAAAAGCAAAAAAAAAAAAAAAAAAAGTTAAGATTCTTGTCTTGTCATGGCTGACTGATCTCCAGAATTACATATAATTCCTTGAGTACTACCAGAGTTGATGCCTGAGCACAGAACCATGAGTGGTCTCTGAGCAAAGCACCAGGAGTAAGCTCTTAGTACAAGTGGTGTGACCCCTTTTCCTAAACCAAACAAACAAAACAAATATGAAAAATAAACGTCAGAAAGTGTTAGCCATTGATTGTTATTTAAAATATGGATGAATCAAGGAAATTTATGAATATTATCATCTTCCCCTTTCTCCTTTTGAGACTTACAGTTTGTCGTAAGTAGCTTTTTTACAATTAACTACAAGGTAATTAGGGTTTAATAGAGATGGCTACAAAAAATGTTGAATAACAAAAGAAAACTGTCCTAATATTATATAAAAGGGTAATAGTCTGGGTTAAGGTTTCTTCTAACAACATTCCATCTGAATTTTAAAGTAGCTGTGATGTCAAAACTTAGGTGGCAGACAAGATATGTTTGGGAAAATAGTTAAAAACACAGAAGAATTCTAAGGATGGCAGAGTTGCTGACAGTCAAGATGCACATGACACATTTGAATTATATCACATAATAAATTATAGAGGGACATAAAGCAATATTCCAAGTTGAATGTATGAAATTATGTATGGATGTGTAAATGAATCAATGTATAAGTTAACATATATGTAAATAAAAATTTGAATGTTATAAGAAGGTTTTTGAATTTCACTTAGATGCATAAAAGATTATTCAACTGGGAAAACAATTTTTTCTAACAGAAAATTTTGGGAAATTAACATAGTTTTGTAATTGAGAATAACTGTTTTTAGGTGTATAGATAATTCGGGAAAGGGTATTCTGAGTAAAGGCATGAAACAGAAAGAAGCAAAGAAATGATGAGCATAAGTAAAATCTCTTCTTTTTCTTATTCTTAACAATTATAATAAATTATTATTTATTTTAGCACAAACGCAGTCCCCCCCTACCACAAATTATGCAGTCGAGTTTCCCACATTTGGGGAAATCGCCGGGGTCAGCACACTCGGAGTGCAATGGGTGAGCCTCACCCTTGGGAAACCACCTTCGTGATCATGGTATCTCCCCTACCAGGTAAGTATAATAAATTATCTTTTAGAATAAGAAATTGCTCAGGTGGGGAAAAAAAAGAATAAGAAATTGCTCACATGACACTAAATTGTGGGACATGTCTGGATATAGTCTTTTTTTAGTATCAATACTTTGATTTTGGCATAAAGCAGCATTTCATTATTTTATACATTAACTCAAATTTATAGTAAAATATTTTACATACAATTAAATAAATGACTGTACAGATACCTTCATCATAAAAATGATTTGTATTTTATAAGGTCATTGAGTTGTCTATACATAAATTGGAAAATATTTTCTCTTGTAGAATTAGTAAAATTGCTAACATATTCCAGGTTAGCCCAAGAAGCCTAATTAAACCAAATAGCAGAATTACAGTAATAAATATGCTCTGAATTCTGGGAATTAGGTAGACTTTAGTTTCATTTATCCCAAATCATGTCTTCTTTAAAATTAGATTACACAGAGAAATTTCTATTAACATTCCCCTTACTATTGATTTATGCATCTTACTTTTGAGGGTAACTGCACATAAAGGTCTTAGCATCAAGAACAGGCAGGTACCATGTCTTATTTCTGTGGCAGTGTAATAATAATTATCAAAATATGCTCACAGTGGCCAGAGGGATAGCACAGAGCAAAGGTCGTTTGTCTTGCACATGGCCAACCAGGGTTCAATACCTGGCATCCTATATGCCCTCTGTGCACTTTCAAGAGGAATTCCTGAGTGCAAAGCCTGAAATTAATCCCTGAACATCACCAGACATGGCCCAAAAGCAAACCATAAAATATGCTGTTATTTGATGATAACCCACATGACTTCATCTCTCCTGAGAGCTGTATAATATTCCATTGTGTATATCTGTCACAGTTTCTTTAGACATTCATCTGTTGAAGGGATCTTTGTTGTTTCCATATTCTGGCTATAGTAAACAGAACTGCAATGAATATAGGTGTGAGAAAGGGATTTTTGAATTGTATTTTTGTGTTCCTAAGGTATATTCCTAGGAGTGGTAGGTATAGCTGGATCATATGGAGCTCAATTTCCAATTTTTTCAGGAATCTCCATATTGTTTTGCATAAAAGCTGGACTAGATGGCATTCCCACCAGCAGTGAATGAGAGTTCCTTTCTCTCCATATCCCCGCCAGCACTCTTAGTTTCTGTGATGTGTGCCAGTCTTTGTGGTATGAAATGGTACCTCATTGTTATTTTGATTCGTGTCTCCCTGATGATTAGTGATGTGGAGCATTTTTTCATGTACCTTTTTGGCCATTTGTATTTCTTCTTTGAGGAAGTGCCTGTTCATTTTTTGACTCCATATTTTGATGGGGTTAGATTTTTTTCTTGTTAAGTTCTGTTAGTACCTTGTATATTTTGAATATTAGTCCCTTATCAGTATTGGGTGAATAGTTTCCCTCATTCTGTGGATGGTTTTTTTTATCCTAGGCATTATTTCCTTTTCAGCTTAATATACTCCCATCTGTTTATCTCTGCTTTCACTTGTTTGGAGAGTGCTGCTTCCTCCTTGAAGGTGCCTTTAGTCTCAATGTCATGGAGTGTTTTACCTATTTGTTGTTCCATATCCATTATGGTTTCAGGCCTAATATTAAAGTCTTTAATCCATTTGATTTTATCTTTGTGCATGGTATTAGATGGGGGTCTGAGTTTGCTTTTTTTCAAGTGGCTAACCAGTTGTGCCAACACCACTTGTTGAAGAGGCTTTCCTTGCTCCATTTTGGATTTCTTGTCCCTTTATCAAAGATTAGTTGATTGTATGCCAGGGCAACATTCTCTGAATAGAATAGACAGGAGCAATTACTGAACACAGAGATAGGAGTAACTCCTGAGCACCATCAGGTGTGGCCCCAAAATCCAACACACACACACACACACACACACACACACACACACACACACACACACACCAAAAATGTCCAGCATGAAGCCAGCTACTAGGATCCTTGAGTATCTTGTTACAAGGCAACAGAGAAACAGATAGAAAGATCCAATGACAGGAGAGAAATCTGGGCCTAGATAGTATTTGAAAATTACTCAGAGAAGACAAGGTTAGTCATATATCTTGACCTTGACCCTCTTTATTAGAGCTGATTCCCGAGACTCCCAGCACAGGGTTTTTTGTTTTGTTTTGTTTTGTTTTGTTTTATTTGCTTGCCATACCCAGCCAATCTCAGGGCTTAGCTCCTGGCTCTGATGGGGACCATATATGGTGTCAGGAGAGAATCTGGGTCAGCTGCATGCATGCAAGGTAAGCACCCTCTCCACCTTACTATACTCTGGTATTTCAAAGGACTGTATTTCTAGGAAATAAGCAAATACTGTATTTCTAAACTGTAAACCATTCAAAAAGTTTCTCACAGAAATATGTATTTATCTAGTCAACCCTATTTTAAGCATTTCAATTCTCTCAAAATAACTTTAAAATTGCTATAAACTGTGATTGTAAATAGAAAAATAAAACCATATACTCTGTATATGTATATATATGTGTAGGTATATTCTGACTGTATGATTGTAATGGAATCAGGTCTTTGAGAAAACTAAATTGTATCTTTCTTCCTAAAATTCTGTTATGCTACTAAAGTTACTATCTACAAACAGTAATAGCCCAATGTTTGCACCATTTACTGTTTGACAAATACTAGGCAATTTTAATTTGTGCCCCCTATTCTCTTAATTCTTTCTTAGAAAAGTTCATCTACCATAATGGTCCCCCAAGCCAGGAGCGACTTCTGAGCGCATAGCCAGGAGTAAACCCTGAGCATCCCCAGGTGTGGCCCAAAAACCAAAAAAAAAAAAAAGAAAAGAAAGAAAAAGAAAAGTTCATTTATCAACACAAAGTACATTATCTTTAGGCACAAATAGTCCAGCTCCTTTTGAAGAAAGTATGGGGTCATCATTTGAAATTCCTTAAAGATACTCATTTATTATTAAAAAACACCTTTGTGTATGTAAATAATCTGTGAAGAATAAAAGCATAAATCACTTTATATTGAAAAGTTATAATACACAACAGTGGCCAACTTATGCCTACTATCTACTATATCATCAGTCCCAAGTCTAGGACATCTGCTGGTATATATCACATTATAATCAAACCTAAACTTAAAATCTTGCTTTAGAAGTTGTTCAGCCCTAAAGCTCAGAAAACATGTTACAGGACCATCTGAACAGTTGTTGGGCTGATTGCCAAGGAATCCTGATTACAAAAGAAGCCAATTGCTTTTTGTAAGACTACTGCATTCCCCACAGTCATTTAGAAAAGGACACTATCAAGACAAGTATAAAGAAAAACCAATTTCCAAAATATGTGCACACTTGATTTCATTTTGCAATGAATGAACAACAGATGAGAATAAAAATAAATTCATGTATGTCTTGTTAAAGGAAAATCTAAAGAACCTGATGCCAACTTTACAAGCAATTTGAAACAAACAAGGCCCAGGAATGGCAATGAGATGATAAAAACAAACAAACAAACAAAATACTGTAGGAAAAATTGAAGGTGCCTTTAGTCTCAATGTCATGGAATGTTTTACCTATGTACTGTTCTGTATACCTGTGGTTTCAGGCCTGATATTCAGGTCTTTAATCCATTTGATTTGATCTGTGTGCATGGTGTTAGATGGGGGTCTGAGATTGCTTTTTTTTCAAGTAGTTAACCAGTTGTGCCAACACCATTTGTTGAAGAGGCTTTCCTTGCTCCATTTTGGATTTCTTGTCCATTTATCAAAGATTAGTTGGTGTTTGCTCAGGTGCAAACACAGCCCTGGGCTCACTATCCCAAGGCTTTGCTGAAACTCTGCTTCTGCTATTTGTTCTGGAATCTGCCATTATTGCTACCAACTCCACACTGTCCCTTGAAGCCACCATAGCTTCTGTTGCACTATCCTAGAAAACCTCTGGCCCCATTCATCTGTCCCTGGAAGTTCCAGTACCTTGCCTTGGGGCCTTCCAGCTCCGGCTGCTCTGTGGCAACCAACAACTGCCAGCACCGAAAATCTTGCTATTTCTCCCGTACTTGTGTAGCTGTTGCAATTTGGATGTCGAAACAAACATCCTGCTTTCCTTTGAGAAAGATCATCCTTCACTTTGGAGTTGATGTCCTCATCCAGCTGCTATTTCAGCTCCTTCCAGGCTTAACTGATGTTAGGCATCTCAGTGGAGCACGTCAAGACCATGGTCACAAAGCCTGTTTGTGAGTTGACAAAGGAGCACTGGTCCACTGATGTGGCACCGGATATATGGGCCAGAGTTGCCTGGACTTCCACAGCTCCCTTCTCTATCAGCTTCTCCGCTGACTGTTTGAAGTGGCTAATGGCAATGGGAGGAACCGAATCCAAAAGTCTGGTGCATCTTTGCTAGAAGCTTTGATAATCTCTGTTGCTGAAGCAACACTAATCCGTTTAAACTTGTTTCCCGCTTTCTGTTCCACTTGCACCAGTTAATACTCATTGTGCTGATAAAAGTAGATGCAGACCCCAGTTCTTAGCACTCTGCCTGCTTGCCCAGAAAGATGGATGTAGGACTCCAAGGTGGAGAACATTGAATAACCAGGTCAATCACAGGGATATCTAACCCACAAGCAGCAACATTGGTTGTGACCAAAATGCCAAGATCATTGTTTCTAAAATCTTTTAAGGTAATTTCTCTTTGCTACTGTGGAATGTTTCTGTGTAATGACTGAGCATCCTGATGGATGGGCACATTCTGGGACAAAACCTGGGCCTCCTTGGTTTCGGTGAAGAGGATGGTGTGGCTGGAGCAGGATTTTTTTTTTGTTGTTGGTTTTTGGGTCACACCTGGCAGTGCTCAGGGGTTACTCCTGGCTCCATGCTCAGAAATTGCTCCTGGCAGGTATGGGGGACCATATGGGGCACTGGGATTCGAACCGATGACCTTTTGCATGAAAGGCAAATGTCTTACCTCCATGCTATCTCCCGGGCCCCATGGAGCAGGATTTTCATACAGCACGGGCTGGCCTTTGGCAGACCTCTGTATGTGCCAGAGACCTCTTGACCCAGCCTAGGGCAGGGGGTCCCGGACCTGGGTCACCCGACCCCCCTCTTCCTCTCTCCTCCAGATCTCCAGGTGGGTTCCTGGGAGGACCTTATGGGGCACCCTGGGTTTTCCCCACTTCCAGGCCGGCTCCAGAGATTGGCTTAGGGTGGGGCTTGAACTCCTGTCCTTCGGGCTTGGGAGGGCCTTCCTCCCTTCCTGGAGCAGGATTTTCAGCTGGCACAGACTGGCCTTTGGCAGACCTCCGTATGTGCCAGAGACCTCTTGGCCTGGCCTAGGGCAGGGGGGCCAGGACCTGGGTCACCCGACCCCCCTCTTCCTCTTTCCTCCGGATCTCCAGGTGGGTAACTGCGAGGACCTTATGGGGCACCCTGGGTTTTCCCCACTTACAGGCCGGCTCCAGAGATTGTTTTAGGGGGTGGAGTTTGATCTGGGGGGTGGCAGATAGCTGCTGAACTATATTCAGGCTGTCACTGGCAATTTCATACCAGTCTACATGTTGCAAACCGCGCGGGGGCGCTATACTCCTCCTAACCATCAGTACCCCAGATTTACCCTTCTTAACTTCAGTAACACACAGTTCTAATCTCAGACCAAAGACATACAGTGAATCTAACAATCCCAGAACTATTTAGAAGGACATAAATTGAACACATATTGAACACATATATCTTTTGAATATTTTATGTGTATTTTCTTTAACAGCTATAACTCTCTCTATATATTCTTCTACAATGGTGTTTCTATCCACTTTTCATCTTGTCTCTTCTTTGTAAGCTCTTCAGTATGGATTGTTGGTGGAAATATCCCTCAATTTAATGCCTATGATTGAACTATGTCATGGACATTGCTGGTCTTGTTCCTATTGCCTCCAGATGCTCCAATAAAGCTACATAACATTGATTCTTGTTTGCATAGACACATTAAAATGGAAAAACACTATACATACAGATAAATTCTTATCTAATAGAGGTAGGAACACACAAATCTCAGTACAATGTACCTTACACCCTGAACATTGATATAATGACCTGGCACAGGCCTCAGAAGAATGGGTATCCTCCATTCACGCCAAAACCAGGCAAGCTATCTACGAAACATCCAAGGTCTTTTATAGCAACATCTGGAAGCAATCCTCTACTAGGAAAGACACTACTAAGGGTCTGACATCGACCTCCTAAAAAGAGACTTCTGTTAACACTGAGAAGACTTGACAACAACAATG
>PVKC010011856.1:0-24265 GCA_004027635.1 Crocidura indochinensis | reverse complement strand
GGTCTTGTGCCAGGAAACTTCAGGGGTAGGGTCTCCTTGTATTTAGGCCATGGTTTTTCTTTCCATCTCCCTCATATTTTGGTGGGCCTATGCAAACAAATGCCACTTTAACACCGTTTTTTACTATGTTCCCTTGACTCCAATCCTTAAGAAAAACAACCCACTGAAACTTTTGAGGTTAACTTAAACTAGTATGCATGCGCATGGGACTATAAAAATGTACTTTGCCTTCAATGTTTAAGGAATTACGTAAGTCTTATGTCTTTAGATTATATTGTGTGCTGCTAAGAAATAGTATGTACTAGAATCTGGGGATTTGAGGGACTAAGCAATTGTATTGTACATGGGTTCTGTTTTGTTTTTCTTAATGTTCTTTGACTGAAAGTTCAAGGCTGGGATATCATCGATGGGACTACTGAGAATTCTGTTTCTGGGTGATTGTTCTTCCACTGTAACCTTACCCTATCCTCTTTCTTTGCATTTTTGTTCTCATAATTAAAAAAAAACTAAAATGAACTTTCGTTGGCATATTATAAACATCTAATCTCCTTACTTTACATATGGTTCACTCTTTTGCTAGATTCATATTAAAGTATCACAGAGGACTTTTACTGGACTGAATAAATATGTGTTTTATAGATTTTTCTATTCACAATTAATGAATTAATGCATATTAATTAATTAAAACTAATCTTTCCACAATTCAAATCTTTCCCTTGAAAACATTGATATTGTTTGTCATCTATAGCTCTGTCTTGTTAACCTTATGTAGTTGGAATCAGATGTTCCAATCAGCTTTTTCACAAAAGTCAAATCAAAATGGATTAGAGGTCTTGATATCAGGGGTCCAGGAGATAGCATGGAGGTAAGGCGTTTGCCTTTCATGCAAAAGGTCATCGGTTCAAATCCCGGTGCCCCAAATGGTCCCCCGTGCCTGCCAGGAGCAATTTCTGAGCATGGAGCTAGGAATAACCCCTGAGCACTGCCAGGTGTGACCCAAAACCCCCCCTAAAAAAAGGTCTTGATATCAGACCTGAAACTATAAGTTATATTAAAGAAAATACAGGCAAAAGAACTCCGACATTGAGAGTAACAGCATCTTCACGAATGAAACAGCAGTCTCCAAATAAGTGAAGCAGAGATAAATGGGAATACATTATATTGAGAAGTTTCTGCAGCCTCAAAGAAAACAGTTACTATGATACAAAGGCCACCCACAAATGGGAGCAGCTATTCACCCAAAAGGTAAGGGCTAATATCTAAGATATACAAGGTAATGACAGAACTTAGCAAGAAAACAATAGCCTCACCATCAAAAAAGGCATATGATAAAATACTCCATATCCTCAGGGAGATGCAAATCAAAACACCACACAGAAACTGGCACACCATCACAAAGAATAAGAACAATCAGTGCTGGCTGGGATGTGGAAAGAAGGAAACTCTCATTCATTAGGGACTACAAAAAGCAATCGAGTTCAGAGTTTGGATTATATATACATATAGTTGGATTATAAGTTAATGAAAATTTTAATTTTACAAGAAAAATTAAAATTGTTTTTTAAATTGGCTATATTATGTTGTAGTCCTAACAATTATGATAAATAGTTTCTATCTCCCACATGCCAAACAGCATTTGGTGTTGTTAATACTTAGAATTTTGGCTCTTATATTAGCAGAAATGTAGTAACATAGTATTATTTTAATTCGAATGAAATAGATATATGAAATATCTAATCACATGTCACACTTTATCTGAATTTCCCCACTGGTCATTTTTAGGTCTTTGATTTAATTGTTATTTTATTATTTATTTATGTATTTATTTTAAATAATATATTTAATCACCAGGACTACAAATATATTTGTAGTTATAAAAAATAACACCTCATTTCACCACTGCAAACTTCCCACCACAAATGCCTCCATATCTCTCCATCTCCACCTGTATTTTGTGACAGGCAATCTACCTCTCTCACTCACTATCAATGTCATGATAGTTGCTGGTGTAGTTTTTTCTCTAACTGCTCTCACACTTATTGTGGTAAACTTCATATCAGGAGTTGGTCCTTCCAGACCTCATGTCTATTGTCTCTGTATATTATTATAATAATGTCTTTTATTTTTCTTCAATCCCACAGATGAAACTATTCTGTGTTTATCTCTCTCCCTCTGACTTATTTTATCCAGCATAATAGTTTCCATGTCCATCCATGAATAGGAAAATTTCATCACATTTTTCCTGATGGCTTCATAGTATT
This sequence comes from Crocidura indochinensis, assembly GCA_004027635.1. Taxonomy (NCBI): domain Eukaryota; kingdom Metazoa; phylum Chordata; class Mammalia; order Eulipotyphla; family Soricidae; genus Crocidura; species Crocidura indochinensis. The sequence continues at coordinate 22,004 of PVKC010011856.1, read as the reverse complement.
CCATTGTGTATATGTACCACGGTTTCTTTAGCTAGTCATCTATTAAAGTGCATCTGGGTTGTTTCCAGATTCTGGCTATTGTAAATAGCACTGCAATGAATGTAAGTGTGTAGAAGGCATTTTTGTATTGTGTTTTACTGTTCCTAGGGTGTATTCCTAGGAGCGGTGTAGCTGAATTTTATGGGAGCTCAATTTCCAGTTTTTTGAGGAATCTCCATGTTGTTTCCATAAAGTCTGGACTAGACGGTATTCCCACCAGCAGTGAATGAGAGTCCCTTTCACTCCGTATCCCCACTAGCACTAATTGTTCCATTTTGTTTTGGGACCACACCAGTGAACCTCAGGGGTTACTCCTGGCTATGCCATTAGAAATTGCTCCTGACTTGGGGGACCATATGGGTTGCCAGGGGATTGAACTGCGCTGTCTGTCCTAGACATGTTCAAGGCAAACGCCACCATCTGGCCCCACTAATTGGCCTATTCTATATGATGTGTGCCAGTCTCTGTGCCATAAGATGGTACCTCATTGTTGGTTTGATTTGAATTTGCCTGATGATTAGTTATGTGGAGCATTTTTTCATGTGCCTTTTGGCCATTTGTATTTCTTCTCTGAGAAAGTGTTTATCTTCTCCCCATTTTTTGATAGGATTAATTTTTTTTCTTATTAAGTTCTGTCAATAAGATCCATTCATGATAAATCTCTCAACAAGATGGGAATGGAAGGAATTTTTCCGATTATAGTCAAGGCCATCTACTACAAGTCAATGGAAAATATTATTCTCAATTGAGATAAAATAAAAGACTTTTCTCTAAAATCTACTGCAAGGCAAAGCTTCCCAGTCTCACTACTCCTAATCAACATAGTACTGGAAGTACTTGCCATAGCAATTAGACAAGAAAAAGATATGTCAAGTGTATCCATATAGGAAAGAAAGAATTCAAGCTCTCACTGTTTGCAGATGGCATGCTACTATATTTAGAAAACCCTAACGATTATAACAAAACACTTCTAGAAACAATAGTCATATATCAAAGTGGCAGGCTAAAAAATTAACACTCAAATATCAATGACCTTCTTATACACAAATAATGATAGAGAAGAAATGGACATTAAAAACAATCCATTCACAATAGTGCCACACAAACTCAAATATCTTGAATTAAACTTAGCAAAAGAGTTAAAGGACCTATATAAAACAAACTACAAAACACTGTTTCAAGAAATAAAAGAAGACACAAGTAAATGCAGACACATACCCTGTTCATGATCTATTTTAATTGTTTTTTATTTAGCCTTTTCACTGCTAAGAAATATATATTTTGAATCACTGTCTGCATTATTAGATTTGCCATTTGCAGGTATTGTAAGCTTAAAACTTGTCAGATCTATTATTTTATTATCTTGACCTTCTTGGGCAAGGTTACACCCAACAGTGCTTAAGGTTTATTCTTAAATCTGCACTCAGGAATCACTCCTGACAGTATTCGGAGTATTCATTTGGTATACTTGGGATTGAAAACAAGGTGAATTTTGCAAAGCAAATGCCCTATCTTCTGTTAATGCTTTGGCCCCCAATAGCATATTTTAAAGAGATAATTTGCAACTTTTCTTTAATCATACTATGAATATTATTTTTTTATTTTTAAATGTTCTCACTTTTCTGACAAATATTCTTGACATTGCATTTCAGATATTTTATCCATTGTTCTATTTTTTAGTAAAAAATGCTGACTTACCATTGTTTTCCACACTATATATTCCAGGAGCACAGATTTACACCTTAGATTTATACTTCAACAATGAAGTTCAGCTTTTCAATATTTTTTCAAAAAAACATCTTTAGTGTTATATTTAAATCTAAGATTTTTTGAGGTTATATTCTAGGAACTTTATACTTTGAATTTTTACATTTAGATCTATTGAGGTTAATTGTTTTGAAGAGTGTAAGTTTCATGTCTAGATTCATCTTTTCCCCATTGTGGATGTTCTCTAGGTTCAGCACCATATATGCCTAAAATGTCTACTTTATGAAGTTCCCTAGTATCTGGATTTCTCTGAATTATTTTTATTACTTTAAATACTGTGCTTACAAGGTTGTTCATAATAAAACTGTTTTTTACAGTTACAAAGTTTTTCTTGATTAAGTTTGTCAATACTCTATTCACTCACACACCAACAAAATCTACTACCCTAAAATGTAATCAACCTTTGATCATATGACCTATGGCTTAGGGTATCCTTCTTTATTTAAACATCAGAAATTTTATTTTTTCAGGTCAGTGTGATAACAGGAGGACATGACTGACAACACTATACAGACTCCTTAGCATAGCCAGGTATACTTATGGAGGCTGTTAAGTTACACTGGATGACCTTGCTGATGCCTAGAATCACAGGTTCTGAGCAACACCACCTCCAGCCCTCTCACTGAACTATCTGCTTTTATAAGGTAGAGAAGAGTCTCCAGCCTCCCAGAAAGAAATTTTTGGCAGTACACCACACCGTACCAAAATAAACCTTGTCCTTTCTTTTAATATTCAAAATTGTAAATTGAATGAAGTTCTATTATGGTTTGATATAATAATTGATCAAAACTCCCACTACATTCTTTATTTTAATTCAGTTCTTCTTGTTCTTTTACCTGGCAAAGTACTTGCTCTAAAAAATCAAGGATATAATTTTCCCCCAAATTATAATCCCTTTACCACTAACAATATAATATAGGGAACTGTATTCTGTTAAACATGATTTTGTTTGATCTGTTTACTCGGGTCCTAATATAAAGTTGTGATTACTACCTTTATAGTATATAATGTATTTACTAATTTTAGGATAATTCTAAATTTAATTTCAAAAATTAAAATTTCTGTATTTTATACTATTTTTTATTTTTAATACCAGTGTAGGAACAATTAGTATATTTACCACATGTTGAAAAGAGGTAGTACTTTACTGTTTTATGTGTAGAACATTTATAATAGACAGTCATGGTAAGGTTTATTTAGATTTTTTTAAACTATAATAAGCAGAATATTTTACGATCTCTTTTCCTTTCACAATATATAGACCACATTACAGGTGACCTCAGGGCTGTACCTCAAGATGCTTAGGGAACTGGGAATTGTGGATTGATCTGAATTTAGCCACATAAAAGGTGAGTATGCCTTAACACATCACTATCTTTTCAGTCCCTCAAATCAATTTTAAATCAATTTTGTGCTCTAAACCTTTCTGTACTGAAAAATCCCTGATTTCATACTTTAGTTATCTGTGCTTACTTATCAATATGGCATAGTCTATAAATGTTCAAGCTTGGCTAGCCTCACTGGTTTATAAGCAAGTAACGTGTATCACTGTGAACATATAATGAGGTATAATTTTCTTTTACAAGTCAGAAAAGCTTTAACACTTTGCCCATTAAATCAATCATTTCTATGGTATAACAGTCCTATCTGTTGAATAATTCTGCTTTCAAAGATAACTACTTCATCAGAAGTTCCTTTATCATAGAACATGGCATTCTAAAGATACTTTTGATTTGGACCTACAGAAAGTTTAGGACACTCAGAGATTTGAATATTCATAAAATCTACAACGACATAACATTTTCATTTCTTTTCTTAGATCTAAATTCAATAAATTGGCAAAATAGTTGGGACCATGACTAGTTCTCATTTGTTTAAAAAATGACTTTGCTTTGTGTTTTTATTGCTATTGATTTCAGCGTATTTGAATTAAAAGTCATCTTTACCTTGAAAGTTGTAGGTACTATATACCTTGGTAAGCAATTACTCTGCTAAATTATTTTTCTTCTCTAAATTGCTTTCTATATTCTTAAGCTTATTTAGATAAATGCCTTCAGGAGTGATACTAGGAGTGTTTAGTCTTTCAAATAACTGTTTATCTTCCTACATGATAAAATTGTTCTGAAAACACTTTAAACTTGATCATTGAATCACGATCTGTGGATCTATTCTTTATTGGTATTAGCTTACTTTTTACTTTATTAACTTCACTAATATGGTTAAATGCTTCAGCAAAATGTAGGCTTAAATATGCGACTTTTCTATACTGTCTTTAATTTTAATATAAAACTAAATATGAGAATATTATTGCCCAATTTGTTTTAGTAAGTTCTGACAAACTAATTTGTTATCTAAATTTGTTATCTAGAGGTACGTAAACAAAACATAAATGTATATATTTGTAAATATATTTTCTTAGTTCAAACAGCTAAATGAAAACATTAGACTCCACGAAGCAGTAGCTTTTCTCTTAATTATGCTTTTAATTGAGTAGCCAACATGAAATTAAATGTCTACAACCCAGTGAGGGTGCAGGAAACATCTCAAGTTGCTTTGGAGCTCAGTCAATTAATTTTGTGTGAGCCAGTAGCTAACATAACTTTAATACTTCATCAAAACAAATTAGGGAAATCCTCAGAATAAGGATATTCTAAAATGAATAACACTAAATAAAATAGAGAGGAAAATGACTATATAGGATAAATTGAGAATACATACACACAACTGAAAAATATATCCAATTAAGCCACTCCCAGAGGGACAGTGTTATCCAAGAGCAAAATTTAGACTGAATATTATTCTACATTTTTAAAGGGCAGAAAATGTATCATTTAGAAAATCCTCAATAAATATTTTTTTTGTTTTTGGGCCATATGTTTCAGTGCTCAGAGGTTACTCCTGGCTCTGTGCTCAGAAATCGCTTCTGAAAGACTCGGGGGACCATATGAGATGCCGAGAATTGAACCTGGATTTGTCCCATATCAGCCGCATGTGAAGCAAATGCCCTACCACTGTGCTATCACTCTGCCCCTCCTAAAATAATTCTTAATGATTATTTGTTACTAACTATACCCAAAAAAGTTTTTCATAATATAGCATTTTTTAATCCAGAGATGATTTGACAAATAATTTCTGTCCTAAAGATGTGAAAAAATATTACATATTTCCTAAGTAAGATGATTCATGATTAAATACTCTACATTTATTTTTTAATAATTTCTTTATTTAAACACCGTGATTACAAACATAATTGTAGCCGGGTTTCAGTCATAACAAGAACACTCCTTCACCATGCAACCTTCACATCACCAATGACCAATGATCAATGATCTCTTCCCTTAGTCCCCACCCAAAAAGATTGTCCCTTTATCCACTGGCACAATTATTCTTTCTTACGAATTGTGAAAGAAATGATTCTCAGCTTTTGAGACTTCTGAGTATTTATTATTTAGATTTTGTTTGTAGGTTAATTATAAAAATGTTATAAAATTGGAGAGAAAAAAGTGAGCCCTTTCACTCTAACATAAAAGTCTGATTTTGAAATATCCCAAATAGATGCTTTAAATAAATCTACCCCCACATAATAGATGGAAACAACACTACTGACTTAAAGAAGTAACAGCATTTCATAAATAACAGCTTTACTTATAAAGGAAAAATGAGACTAACTCAAACAATATAATGTCTAAACACAAGCAAAATAGAAACAATACCAGGAAACACAAAATCTTTGTGCCTTGAGATTGAAAAAATATTTATGCTGGTGATGCACAAATAAATTTCAGGATTTGCATCAAGTTTTATCTATTCTTGGATAGACAGATCATAAGCGTGTTTAATAATGGTAATAAATGCTTACCTTAGATCAGCAGTTTGTCCTGTTTTGTTAGTACATGTAATCTCTCTGGTCTGATATCCGATCTGAATGTCCCAATATTTGTTCTCTTGTCTATTTTGTCTGTTTCTATTTCTCTTTTTCTTAATAAGTTCACGGGCCTCTGGATCCTTCACTCCTTTTCCTCTGTCCTTGACTCGTTCTTTGTTCTTGCCACGTCTTCTGGCTTGTCTTACTTGTCTCAAGTGAGGCACAGAGCACGTGCTCCAGGGAGCCACATGCAAACTGTACATGCTCTCTTCAGCCTCACAGGGACCAGACTGGCACACCTGAAACTCTGTCAGATTTGGACAACCAGAACCCCCGAACTGGGGAGGTGCTACCACATGTCGCGTTCGATGCTGGAGCCCACTGCCACAAGTCTTGGAGCATTCTGACCAGGCAGAAAACTCAGACACAATGCAGTCTTTCTGACAAGGGATGAGGCAGGCCTGCTCTAACAGGGGCTTGGGCTCAAAATACTCACAAATGATATCATCTGCAGGAATGTCTTTCTCTTTATGGATACACGTTATTTCTCGCACTTGAATTCCTTCTTCCCCCTTAATGCATTCAAAGGGTTTTTCTAAGTGTTTAGATATCACAGGCTGACACTGGTTCCAGGGTCCCAGTCTCCAGTCATACAACTCTTTGTGCCAATCACAAACTTTGAAACAACTTTGCTGGTTATTAGGTTTCTCAGCTTGCTTACAGTTTGCATGTAATGTTGTCCATCCTTCCACATGAGCACACCATACAGCTCTGGTTTGAATACCTCCTGGGCCACACTCATCTCCCATGCAACGGCCCCATGTACCTGAAAAAAATAAATACGATAATATAGCTGCTAGCGGAAATGTACAAATAATTTGTACCAGCTTGAAGGCTGTTATGCATTCTCACACAGACATTCTCATACTGACAGCCATAAGAAACCTTGATGTGCTTCTTGGTATCTCTTAATACCAGAAGAATTAGGGATAGAATCCAGACAACTACACACTGTTCTATCCTCCCCACATAAAATCCTTAAGTAAAAAATATCAGCATACTAAGTGACACAGTTACCAGTGCCATGAGAGCTGACAATTTCTTTTTTTACATGTAAAATGATTGTATTTAATATAATCATAGGACTAAATCACATATTCTTAATCTTTTCTTTTTGGTGCCCCTATATTACTAAATCGTTTTTTAAATAAAATCTTTATTTAAGCACCATGATTGCAAACATGTTTGTAGATGTGTTTCAGTAATAAGAAAAGAACACCTCCCTTCACCAGTGCAACCTTCCCACCACCAATGCCTCTCATCTCCCTCCTCCCCCAGGCCTGTCTGTTTTGAAACAAGCATCCTATTTCTCTCATTTATTACCATTGTCTGGATCATATAAGAGAAAGCTGACAATTTATATGGCAACTGGCAATTGAGCCTCCTAATGAGTGAAAGGGGTGCAATAGAACTCTTGGACAATAAAAAATTGCCATGCAGTGGAAAAGTTGTGAATTAACTTACCCATACTTTATATATAATAACATGACTCGCCTTGGAAGTTGTAATTGGGTCTGTCTCCTTTGCTATTGCTTTGGCATGAATCAAAGCCCTTTCAATAGCTCATAATTCTTGTTCTACCTTTCCTCTTAGTCATTTCTATTCTAAGAAAGTAGAAGGATCATATGCCCTTTCTCACAACTTCACCTTCAGAAAGGCACTTCATGAACTAGCACATTGACTTCCCTGAAGTATTATGAAAGTAGGTCTCTGTACACAACTGCTGGGAAATACTGATCTACACTGTATTTTTTGAAAAAGCAGAACTGTGTCATGTAGACTATAAAAGGTAACTGCAGAGGCAATTTTACTTTAGCTTCCCTAGGGATTATTAATGTTCTACTCTGTTTTTATTCATTTTCTTAATTTTAGATAGCTACAGAATCGTCCTCATAAAGGTCAACAAAAATGAGTTACAGTGAAAACAAGTCTATTTCTTCCAACTTATAATACCAAATACATTTCAGTAACAGACCAAGAAAATTGTTCCTAATGAAGAATATAGTCACCTAAAGGTTTGTTTTAGTTAAAAGCAACTAAATATTTTGAAGAACATGATCTTTTCTGAGTTACTTCAGATTGTTAGACACAGAGAGTTTAATAGTTACAGATGTATAAGTGCTGAAAGAAGTAGTTATAACCCAGTAACAAAGCCAGGAAAATGAATTCAGTTAAGCATATTTGCCTATAAATTTATCCCCAAAATTAATGTTGCCTCATATCTGCTATTTCACTAAAGATGGCAAGAAAAATTAACTAGGAATTTTCTACAATTTTCTGAAACAGCAGGGTTTCTTAGGCCTCTATCAATGTATTCATTTCCAAAAGAAATTATTTGGTATAGCAGACTTATTTGAGGGGATGCTTATGTCACTGGCTTTAGTATGAAATGTGGGCAATTTAGCTTAGACTTCTTAGCATACATTAAACCTACTTATATTTGCATAGAGAAATTATTTTGCAGTTGTGTTGCACCAGGGATCAAAGCAGGACCTCTAGCATGTAAAGCATGCATTCTACCACTGAACTACGTCCTGGGACTTTACCTCACATTTTTCAGTAGTTAATTTAATATTGGTGTTTTAACACAAAAATAACAATATATAAAAATGAGAATTATATTATGTTGGTATTTTAAAAAAATGTAAAGATCATATACATATATGATTTACATATTGTTTTCCACAAAAGTTGAAGGGTCATTGGACTTGGTTTGGAGCCATCTTAAGTAGGGTTTGTGAGAAAGGGTGTACTAAGGAGTAATAAGGTTGCCCTTCAGGGTCTACCAACCCTATCTAATCCCCTCCTACTTCATTGCATGTTTTTGGTTTTGTTTTTTGGCCACACTCGGTGACACTCAGGGATTACTCCTGGTTATGCGCTTGGAAATTGCTCCTGACTTGGGGGACTGTGTGAGATGCCAGGGGATCTAGCCATGGTCCGATATAGGCTAGCGCAGGCAAGGCAGACACCTTACAGCCTATGCCACCTCTAGGCTCCTTTATTGTATGTTTTATAAGATATCCATACATATTTATTTTTGTTTATATGTATTGACATTATAATACGATTTTCATCTGAAAAGAACCTTTTGCTGTTAAAAAGTGAAGTTGATCAGGCAATTGACTCATTTTATGAAAGAGAAAAATAGGGTATAAAAAGGGAAGTGTTAATCATGCTCATATCGTGAATAGAGCCATTCAGGTTTTCTGAACTTTATTCTCATTCCTAATTTTATGATTTATCACAGAATTAATTGTCAGAGGCTAATTTTTTTATTTAATTTATTTTGTTTATTTTTATTGTGACCAAAGTGCATTACAAATCTTTCACTGCATCATTTATGGTACATAGTGACAATGAATGAGGGGCATTCCCACCACCAGTGCTGTCCTCCCTCCGCCCCTGTTCCCAGTATGCATCCCATCCCATATCTCCCTCCTTTACCCCCCAGAATGCTAGTGCAACTGGTCTCCACTTTACAGTTTGTTGTAGATTGAGCATCTATTCCACCATCATTGGAGATAAAAAGGATAAGAAAAAAGGGAGAAAAAAATTTGGTGACAACTACCAAAAAAAAGAAAGAAGAGAGAGAAAAAAGAAAAAAGAAAAAATGGACCCAGCAAATAACAATAAAAATAAAAATAAATCTCTAAATAATAACCACAAGAGTGAAAAAGAAAGAGAAAAGTGGAAGAAAAAAGAGAAGAAAAATAAAGTCAAAAAACTAACAAATCAGTGGAGTGGTAGGGTTTGGCGTTCCCTCCACTTTTTTATTTATTTATTTATTTATTTATTTATTTATTTTGCATAGGCACAGTAAAAGCTGGGGAAAAAGGGAATTCCCGTGGCCTAAGAGATTCAGGTTTCTCTATCCTTGAAGCATACATACCATCATGGGATCAACCACTGGCACCATATATATTCGTTACCCCATCCCAAAGGCTTTTTTGTGATGCCAGGAAAGTTTCCTCTCGGTTGTGTATGAGAAAATCAGGTCACTGTAGGTAGTGATCTTGGTATTTGGGTGGGTTATAGGTTAGGGTCTAGGATAGAGTCTCTAGGTTCAGGTTCCTATCCATCGTTGTTGTTGGGTTCAGTCTTTTGTAACACTCGCTCCCTGTTTTCATTCAGTCCTTAAGCCAAAGCCTAGGATATTATGGATCCAAAGGTTGTGCTCAGTTTCTGTTGTCCAAGTTGGAGCTGTCTGAAGCTAATTTAAAGCTTTATTTAATATATTTAACTAGTAATATATTGATAATTTAGGAGCCGAAGTGGTAGCACAGTGGGTAGGACGTTTGCCTTGCAAGAGGCTGACACAGAAAAGACGCAGATTTGATCCCCAGCATCCCATATTGTCCCCCGAGCCCGAAGTGATTTCTGAGCGCAGAGCTAGGAATAAACCATGAGCAGCGCTGGATTGCCAAAAACAAGCAAAAACAAAACAAAAATATTAAAAAGTTCAAGATGTTAACTTCATTAAAAATGGAATAACAATTGTGAATTAAATAAACTACTAATCATTGAGGCACAAGCAGCATTTTTTTTTGTTTGTTTAATTGGTTTTTGGTTTTTGGGCCACACCCGGTGATGCTCAGGGGTTACTCCTGGCTCTGCGCTCAGAAGTCGCTCCTGGCTTGGGGACCATATGGGAAACCCGGGGATCGAACCACAGTCAGTCTTAGGTTAGTGCAGGCAAGACAGGCACCTTACCTCCAGCGCCACCGCCCGGCCCCTACAAGCAGCATTTGTAATAGGCATGATTATATCCTTACCCAACAAAATGTAACAAAAATTTTATTGTACTTTTGGGAAGATTATATTATTATTGCTTGGTGCATTTTGACAAGCTGATAAAATAATATAGAAATTTTATTATACACAGGGAACTACCATCATGTCTGCATCTATTCATAAATTAGGAAAAAATCAAAGCACTTCTTATTTTTCTGGAAAAGGAAAAGTAATCAGTAAAATTATGAAGCAGAACTATAGAGCACTCACTAGCAGTTAAATTTGAAAATTTAACAATTTAACAAGCTAAAATCTAACAAGCTAAAGACTGGTTGAGATTCAAAATTCTTTATTCTAAATTTTAGCTTAAACTCAAGGCTTATTTCTAAGTTTATTGTTAAATAAAATGTATCCAGTTTGGATTCTGGTATTTTGAAATAATTTATGGATTATTGACAACAAAACTGAGGAAATTACCTCTCAGAAATCTCTTCATGTTCTTTCAGATCACACTAATTGTGATTTAAATTTAGTTATTAAATGGCTTTTTTAATGAATGTTTATCACAGGAGAATAACACTAAGTCTCCTGAAGCAGATATTTTCTGTTTTCTTTTTATTAATGGTTTTAGTGATATCTTTAGATACTTGTGGCACGGTTTTGAATATATTATTTTACTTTCGAAAATATACTTACTTTACAATTAAAATATACAAGGCAATGAATAGCTGATAGTAAGGTCACAGAAAAGAGAATTCATGAAAACTTCTGCATTGTTTTATGTACCTTGATAAGCACTTTAAAGTTTACATAGGTAACTAGGAAAAGCAGGCAGCCTATTTCTATTTCAACATTATCATAAATTCTAGTAACCAGCTATTCACAGATAACACAATTCCATTTATTTTATTCCAACTATATTTACATTGAAAACATAGAAAAAGGATATTCTGAAACAATTCTGTAGGCAGCTATAAAAATACCCACTGAACCTTAAAAAATAAAATGCATGAAGAAACCAGAAAAATGAGGTGGCAAATAGCCCCAATTAAACTCATTCCTTTTGCAGACTTAAGTTGTTGTCTTATCTTTTCAATGCACCTTGCATGTATTTCCATCAACACACCCTTTGCAAGATCGCATCCTCCCCAACACCACCTGATGAAGAACTGTCTACTTTTGTCTCCTAAACTGTATTACAATAATCACACATCAACAGAAAGATGACTGCATGTAAAATTTCTCCTGACAGCTAGAAATTGTTAGTCAAATTAACTACCACATTTCAATAGTATAAATGTTTTAAAGAGCAATCTGATTTTCTAAAACACAAATTATTTCCAAGTACACAAGGAGAATGTGATATTTAATTTATGTCTATACATAAAAGCTAGACCTATAGTCCCACATAACTATATTACTCAGAGAAGTGGTAAAGTTGGAAAGAGAGCATGTGTGTGTTTGTGTGTGTGCGCATGCACATATGTTTAATTTTTAAGAAGAATAAGAAGATTCTCAACATTGCTTTAAAAGGTTGCTTTTACAATTATTATTACATAAAATAACATTAGTAACTAAGAAAAACATACTAGACAACTTTTTAACCCTAAGCATATAGAATATGTTTTGATAAAAATGTATTTCTTTATATAGATTATAGGATTATGTTCCATCAGTATATTAAAACAACACTAACTACATGAAAAACCATTTTACCTGACTTATTTTGATATAAATAAAAAGTAGCCAGATGTTTTATTTCACTAAAAAGAAGTTAAAGCAACTGTTCATACAGCCAAAATATGTGCAATTGATAGTGCCACACACAAGTATATTCAATTGAAATTTTTTAAAAATTATTTTAAATGGTTACATATTTAATTGGCTACTTTTTTGCTTAGTTTCCCATTTTCTAGTACTGTAAAGAATTCTGAATAATTTTCACATATTTTGATAAACAAATTTATTTTTTGTGTGCTAAAGAGAATTTTATAACATTCCTATTTTATTCATGCCATTCAAAACTCAGACAACAAAAGACAGTCTATCAAATTTAAATTGTGTTTTTGCCTACTATATTCAATAATTTTTTCTAAGACTTTTTTTATATGTCAAGGGCATGAGAACAATAAAGGTCGAGTCTTTAAAGGCTGTATTATTGATGGGTGGCCAGCAATGCTTCAAAAGTACTTTATAAAAGATAAGCTCTAAAGAGGAGTATGAGAAAACTCTGTAAAACCACTTCATATCCTTGTTTGTTGCAAAACTCACAAATAGGTCAGCTTCTGATATGATTAAATATGTTTAAACATGTAAAATGAGATAGGAACTGGAGCAAAAGTAAAGTGAGTAAGGCATTTGCCTTGCATGTGGCCAAACCAAGTTCAGTACCAGCATCCCATATGGTTACTAAGTCCACCAAGAATAATTCCCAGTGCAACCAGGAGTACCATGGGGTGTGGCCTAAAAAATTAGCTAACTAGCTAACTAACTAACTATATAGTACCCTGAGCTGACAGGGAGTGCAGAGCAAGTCCGTACCACCATCTGATTTGACTCCCCAAAAAACAATGGCAATGATTTTTTAAAGTATTTTTACTTATTTAAATTCAACTGTTTATGGACCACAAGTGATCTCCCAGAAGATTTAAAATACTCTTGAGAATATGCTTTAATTATTTCATATCAAAGAATATTTTTATTTACAGGTCCATAAAAATCTATTTGAAATCTTCTATAGATTTTACAGGTTATTGATAATCCAATAATCTGAAAAATTGTCAATAATTGGCATTTGAATATGTGCTCTAAACAGCAGGACTTCTTTATTTGTTTGTTTGTGAGCTACATACACCAAGCAATGCTTGAGTCTTTCTTGGGGTTTTTTTTCTCCTCCTGGTGATGGTCAGGCAATTAAATAGTGTGGCAAGAAACAAAATGAGGTAAGTTGTGTGCAAGGCAAGCTCCCCACCCACTGTACCATTTCTCTGGTTCACTGCAGGACTTAAATTCCTTTCACTTAAACTTCTTTTACTTGAGAAAGTATAAAACATATAAACATATAAAAGTTATACAACTAAAACATGCAGTTCAATAAAACTTTAAAAACTAATTATTTTACAACATTTTAATATGTGCTTATGACTTATGGTTTAAAAGTTAAGCTCTAAGGGACTTCTTTGTAAAGGTTTCTGAACACAAACATTATTAAATTTTGACTTACTGACCTAAAGTAGATTAAAAAATTTTGCTAAGCGAAAGTAAAAGGAGTGCAATAGCTTTTTTTTAAATTCAGCTTTTAAGACAATTTAATTGGTAATATAATTCTCAAATGACAAATCAGTTTTTTCAGAAAGATCATTGTGAAGTCAAGCTAAGAATTCATCTGCAATAAGTAATTACACTTTAATAAGAAATTATATAAGAGCATCAAATTAATTACACAAAATTAGAACAAGTAGTTTAAATGTGATGAGACAATAAATGAGGAATCAGTTATGAGGATAGTCGATTTTAAAGCTGCCAAATATAGCAATGTATTTTCAGCTCGCATCAAGTTTGATTTCTTATGTAATTACTTAACCTCTGTCTACATTGCGATTCTTCTCATTTACATAGTATAAAATATACTAAGTACTATAATGAACATGAGTAATAAAATCGAATCATATCATTAACTTCCATTATCTCATAAAATGATCTGAGCCATAAGTATCAATACAAAGAGCATATCTGTGATAATGCTATGCAAAGCCCTTTACTCACAGATTCATATTTGCATGTAACTTATTATTTTAAAGTCTTCCTGATTAATTTTGTTAGGTTAGGTCACAGCAAAGTAAAAAACTGACGAAGGATATGCAAATTTTAACATTTGTTATTGCTTTGGCTGTTGTTATTTTGAGTTACACATGGTGGTATACTCAGGGTTTACTTATGGCTTGGTGCTCAGGAATCTCTGCTGGCATGTTCGGGGATTCCAGGATTGAACTCTTGATGGCTGAAAGGCAAGTGCCCTTCCTGCTGTATTATCACTCCAGCCCCCAATTTTAACATTTTAAAGTGCATATTATTTACTTTATTTTCAAAGAAGTTTATGGAAATTTTTTCTACTATTACTAAATCCTGATAAGCATTGTTAAATGCTTTGTTATTTTGTTAATTTGATAGATGAAAATCCTTTAGTTTTAAATTTTTATTATGTCACTTTGAACACACATATTTTAGTCTTTGCAAAGTAATTTTTCTATTGGTTTTATATTTCCAGCAATATCAGGAACTTTTTTTTTTGACCACACCCGGTGACGCTCAGGGGTTACCCCTGGCTGTTCGCTCAGAAGTCGCTCTTGGCAGGCACGGGGGACCATATGGGGAACCGGGGGATCGAACCGCGGTCTGTCCTAGGTTAGCGCAGGCAAGACAGGCACCTTACCTCCAGCGCCACTGCCCGGCCCCGGGGAAACATTTTTTTTTTTTTTTGGTTTTTGGGACACACCCAGTGACGCTCAGGGGTTACTCCTGGCAATATGCTCAGAAATCACTCCTGGCTTGAGGGACCATATGGGAAACCGCGGGATCGAACCACGGTCGTCCTAGGCTAGCGCAGGCAAGGCAGGCACCTTACCTCCAGCGCCACTGCCCGGCCCCCAATATCAGGAACTTTTAAACTCAATATATTTATTTGATATTAGCATTTTATATAATTTAAGTGTGTTATTTTCTAAAGTTTATCATTTTGTTTAGGATATTTTCCATTTTGATATATGATTTTTTTGTTAATGTGTAGACACTTAACACAATCTTTTGTTTGTATTTTGGACACAACTAAAGACACTCAGGGGTAACCCCAGGCATTACACTCATAAATCACTCCCAGTGATGTTCAGATCATGTAAGGTGCTAGGGATCAAACTCGGGTTTGCAAGGCGTGTAACTTACCCACTATACTATCTCTCCAGTTCAAGCTAACACAATCTCATGCATATCAGAAAATTAGCTAATGCAGATATAAAAATACATTATTTTTATAAGATTATACAAGTTCTACTTTTTATAGATTAATATATAATATGTATGCTAAATATATCAAGATTTAATTTTTTCATTTTTTTGGCCACACCTGGTGATGCTCAGGGGTTACTCCTAGCTATGCGCTCAGAAATCACTCCTGGCTTGGGGGACCAGAAGGGATGCTGAGATATGGACAGCGGTCTGTCTTGGGTCAGCCTTGTGCTGACCTACCACTGTGCCATCACTCCGGCCATCAATATTTAATTTATGTATCTTTAAGGTGCATAAGATAAGTTTTACGGTGCATCTTCATTTTATTTTTTACATAGTTAGAAATTTTAACAATGATAAATAAAAACATTATTTAAGGATACTCATTAGCATAAAAATGTGGCAACAAGGTATGCAGAACTATGATAGTCCTTGATTACAATATTTATTTAAATGCTAATTTTAATTGCCATGTATAGCATAAAATATACTTTGAAATATATAAACTCATTTAATACTCATCAAATGTAATATATAAAGAATAAAACCAGGGCTGGAGTGATAGCATAGCGGTAGGTTATTTACCTTGCACGCAGCCAACCCAGGACAGACCTCGGTTCGATCCTCAGCATCCCATATGGTCCCCCAAGACAGGAGCAGTTTCTGAGCTCATAGCCAGAAGTAACCCCTGAGTGTCACCAGGTGTGGCCCAAAAACCAAATTAAAAAAAAAAAAGATTAAAACCCAAAATCAGTTTGTATGTTGTGGTAGATTTTCTGCCTGCCCTAGAGAATCATAGACTAACATTTCCCAAAATCTTATAGTGCAATCTATAAAAGTACTACTGGTTTTATTTGTGCAATATGAGTCATCAAGGCATAGAATTCATTTTGACATAATGAAGCATCTCTTTCAAATAATTTTTAACTCAAATGCTAAAAGTTCAAATTACTAAGCATTCTGTCATAATATAATAAGAATTTCCTTACAATTTTCTAATATATCTCCTTTATAAAATTTTCATTTTTTTTTTTGCGTGTGTGTGTTTTGATGTTAGTCATGGCTCTGATTTTGAACTAAGGTATCACTTCTAGAAGTCAGGGGATCATATGGGGTACCAGGGATCAAACCCAGGTGGCTGTGTGAAAGGCAAAGACCCTACCTGTACAATGCTCTGACCCTTTCCTCTCTCCCTCCCTCCTTCCCTCTTTTATCTCCCTTTCCTTCCCTCATTACTCCTTCCTCACTTCCTTCCTTTCCCCCTCCCTATTTGGCTTGTGTGAGCAAAAGTCTTACTGAAAAAAATTTAATTTTCTTAGATGAATATGAAGAGAAAGAGAGAGGTGTTCTTGGCCTTTTTGTAGCAGAATAAAAGAAACAATTTCATTTTAAGTCCTTTCAGGTAGCCACCATTCAAATTCTTCCTGCAATATCTATAAAGCATATTTGGCTTTTAATGAAAATTTCTTTGTTGTCCTGCACACTCCAATTACAATATGCTATTTCCATTGCTGAGAATTTAGGGCCTGGTGATATACCTTTTTGAGAAGATTACCTATATAAAAATAATTTCTTCATAGCAAGTTACTTTGAAAGTTAATAGCAATATTTGAGAAACTGTTTCTAATATCACTTTTTCTGTGTATCAGAAACTCTAAACTGGTGCTGTTCTTATTCAAAGCCTCTTCATTTTAACTAAAGTTATAGTGAAGATATTGGACAGAAGGTTTTGAATACTTGTTCAATGCTGAAAAATATGCCTCCAAAGAGAACAAGGGTACTTACATAGTCATTGGCAAGTGCCAGTATCTTTTTCAAAACAGATATGTGCCCTAATGACACCACAGCTGCTATTTTCTTAAATGTTTTAACAAAGAGAGCATAAGACAGAAGCTACAATATCATTTTGATCTAAATTTGTAATTTCACATCAATATTACTGCAATACTCCAGTCAATTCAAGTTGGTGTTAGAAGGGATTATATAAAGCCATGAATATAAAACCTTCTGGTGGTTTGGGTGATCTGGAGAATGAATACTAGACTTTGACATTCTAAAAGGTGAATATGGGACACATGGGGATACTGCTAGAGTCTATTGGTTGCAAGGAACACTGGCAGTTATGAATGGATTTTACAGAAAATATGGTTCCTATGGGACCAGGCAATAGTGGTACAAACTGACCATTATGTCATAATATCCCAAAAGATTTTATATTATTTTTTAAAAACTTTATTTATTGATTGATTGATCAATTGGTTTCTGGACCACACCCAGAAGCACTCAGGGATTACTCCAGGCTCTGCACTCTGAAATTGCCCCTGGCAGACTGGAGAACCACTGGGATGTCGGGAATCAAACCGGTCACTCCCAAGTTGGCGACTTGCAAGGCAAATGTCCCACTTCTGTGCTATCTCTCCAGCCCCTGATTTTATATTCTTAAAGAAAATTCACTCAGATAAAATGGCTGTGTGGAAACAATGACCTGATACTTAAATGCTGAGGACTTCGGAATGGAATCATGCTTTCTGCAATGTAGTACAAAGGACTTCCCTATTCTTCCAAATCAGAACATTAATTTTTAGATTGATTTAGTAGGTTATTTGGGGAGCAAGGGATGTGATGATATTAAGATTGAATTTTATAGAAAAATTTGAATATTACTAAATCCTATAAAAGACCTACCAAATATTTCAAACAAGAATGTTCTACTCTTAAGATTAGAGAAAATCTTTATTCAGTTTGAGCTATGCCAGAGGGAGGAGGGAAGAACGCTAAAAATCCCTTCTTCACAATCACATTAGAACCTGAATTCTTTTGTGATACAAGTAGATGGTGATATTGAATTCTGATGATCAATAAATATGCAGAAATCTGAATAGATACCAAGAGAAACATGTAAAATGTATTTAGTCATATTAGTTTATATATCTGATTTAGTGTGTATTTCTATTACTCCATTTCATGGAATAAAAATAAAAATAGAAAAGTCTTTATTTGGAACCAGAGTGATGGCACAGTGGTAGGGCATTTGCCTTGCATGCAGCTGATCCAGGACAGACCACGATTCAATCTTAGCATCCCATACGGTCCCCCAATTCAAGAGCGATTTCTGAGTGCATAGCCAGTAGTAACCTCTGAGAGTCACTGGATATGACCCCAAAATAAAAAAATAGATTTTATTTATATTGACATTTTGATATAATTATGATCTGAGATAAGCTTGATGTGATTAAAAAGCTTTGTATATATACATATTTTCAGGAAATTATTTTATACTCACCGCCCTGCATTGACATCAATTAGAAAACAGAACCAATTTCAGACATACTAAATTTATTTACTAGAATTGGTACACCTACCTAAAATTTAGTCTCTAAAAATATTTTTAAAATATAAACTATATGGTATTATTTATATGGTATAAATAATAAATAATTATCAGTTATAACAATTAATTATGGTTATTAATAAGCAATCTATTACTATTAATAACAATAAAAGGCTATGCTAAGGATTTATATCTCTAAGAATTATGTATTCGTTATGGTCAACAATTTGTCTTTCAATGTACAAAGAAATTTCTTATGTCATTCAAGTACTTCTGTTTTGAATTTTTATCATTATTTGAGGGAAAATTGGACAAAAGGTGATATATTGTTTTGTAAAAGAGTGGGTAGCGTTGGTCTAATAGTCACTTAAAACTTGCATCAAGACTATTGTTATTTAGTGCTAAAGCAATTGAACAGTGGGTTCGGCATTTTCCTGGCATGTGGCTAACCAATTTCAATCTCCTGCATTCCATGTAATCTCCTGAGCCCATAGGCGTGATCTGTGTGTTCAGAGCCAGGAGTAAGAGCAACCCCCAATTTCCCAAACAACACCATTTTAATGTAGAAGGAAATATTCTATGAATTATGAGTTAAGAAAAAGAGAGACCTCCATACAAAAGTGGTAGGTAAGATAAAAGGTTAATGAATAAACAATATGATATGTGTCACATGTGTACACTGAAATACTTTGCAGCTTTAAAAAAGAGAAAAACATGGATTAACCTTTAAATCATCTTAAATGCATAAACAAAAGTATAAATAGTATATGATCATATTTATAGAAATCATTTAAAAATAGTCAAATTTATAAACAAATACATAACTGGAAATTATTTTAATAACTGTGAAATTTTAGTTTGAGGTGATCAAAAAGTTCTGGGGGGTCAGAGAAATAAGCTAAGTCAATAACTTTCATATTATTATCTGTAGCACTTTTTGTATATAGTAACATGACGCTAAAATTCTAGAAAGTTAATGTAAAGTAAGTTTTACCAGTAACCAGTTTCTGTTGCTTTGGGGCATAATATTTCCTACTAGTCTTTATATCTCATCTATGATATATTTGGTTGTGTTTCTGTCCCTTTTCTTAATTTCACTTAGCACAAAACTCTCCAGATACATCCATGCAGAAACAAATTGCATGATCACCTTTTCTTAAAGTCAAATTGTATTCTGTTGTAAATATTCAACTGTTTTTCTAATCATCTGTTGTTCTATACTGGGTTGTTTTCATATTTTAGCCATTGTGAGCAGTTCTGCAAGCAAGGAAAGTTACTTGAACAAAAGGTGTTGTGAAAAACGGTAAGTTACAACTAAAAAAAAATACCACAGACCAGAAACCAATGGCCTCAATTTCAGCCCTGAATCCATAAATTTTGTTGAACAAAGCATATGTAAAGCATCTCGTGTTTTTAACTTACATGTTTCATCATAATGCAAAACATTGCATAGGAAAAGAAAACAGAAGCAATGAAAGCAAATCAAACTAAGAAGTTTCTACATTACAAAATAATGACCAAAATCTGGAAGAAAATAATTTCCCACCACACAACTGGCAAAGGGTTAATATTTAATACCTCTAAAGCAATGTAAAAAGTTAACATGAGCGGAAGGACGATTGTTCAAATCCTTGCATTCCATATGGTCCCCATGTCTGCCAGGGGTGTTTTCTTTTCTTTTCTTTTCTTTTTTTTTTTTTTGTGTGTGGTTTTTGGGTCACACCCAGCAGTGCTCAGGGGTTACTCCTGGCTCCATGCTCAGAAATTGCCAGGGGCGTTTCCTTAGCATAGAGCCAGGAGTAGCCGATGCTCGCTTCCGGGTGTGACCCAAAAACCAAAAAATAAATAAATAAATAAATAAATAAATAAAAAAAGGTTAACATGAAAATAAAACTGCCAAACTCTCCACGCTAAATGGAGAAAAGAATGAGGCCAGAGAAATAGTACAGCGTTAAGGCATTTGCCTTGCATGCAGTAGATCCAAGATGGACTGTGGTTCGATACCCGGCATCCCATATGGTCCCCTATGCCTGCCAGGAAGGATTTCTGAGCACAGAATCAGGAGTAACCCTTGAGCACCTCTGGTTGTGACACACACCCTCCACACACACACACACACACACACACACACACACACACAAAATGGAGAAAAGAAATGCATAGAACCTTCCTTAAATAACACATAAAGATGACTTGGCACCACTTATTATCTAAGAAATACAAAGTAAAACATCATTAGATATCACACCAATGAGATTAGTATATGTCGTAAAAAATATTAACTAGTGGTCATGCAGATGTGGAAGAAAAGAAACCTTTCACTGCTGATGAAATTGGCAATGAGTACATTCTTCTTGGAAAACAATATGTATACCTCAGAAACCTGGAGTAGCAGTAGGGTGTTTGCCAGGAAAGTGGCTGACCCAGGACGGACCTCGGCCAACCCAGGAAGAACCTCATTTCGATCCCCGGGGTCCTATATGGCCCCCCAAGATAGGAGCAATTTCTGAGCACATAACCAGGTGTAACCTCTGAGCATCACCGGGTATGGCCACAAAAAAAAAAAAAAGGCAGTAATTCTATTATATAGTACAGATAGCATCCTAGGTTTGCTTGAAGATGATGCTTACAAATGTTTGATGTTTTGATTGAACCATATCATTGAGTTTGTTGGACTTGTTCATGTGCTCCCCATGTTTGCCAATAACACCACGTGGCATTGTTCCTTTTTTGCATAGGCACATTAAAATGGGAAAATACTATACATACAAATAAGATCTTATTTGATAGAGATTGGAACACACAAATCATGTAGTGTAAAGGGACCTTATACCCTGAACACTGACATAATGACCTGGCACAGGCCCCAGAAGAAAGGGCATTATCCATTCAACTCTGAACCATGGAAGCCATCTACGTAACATCCAAGTTCTCTATAACATCACCAGGAAGAAATCCTCTATCACGGAAGACCCTACCACTGCTCAGACCTCGAACTGCTCAGAAGAGTCTTCCCTTAACACTGAGAAGATTAACAACAACAAGGACCTGCTTACAGGATAGGGCTTCATTCATAGCCCTTTAATTGCGAGGTGAAGCAGGAGGATGCTCCACATCCTGACTTCAATGCAGCATATGCAGATTCAAGGATCTTTGATACAGAAACATGATACCAACAACAGAGACTGTGTAAAAAATAAAAGTGTG
>PVKC010011855.1:0-24272 GCA_004027635.1 Crocidura indochinensis | reverse complement strand
TTTTTTTTTTTTTTGGTTTTTGGGTCACACCCGGCTGTGCTCAGGAGTTACTCCTGGCTCCATGCTCAGAAATTGCTCCTGGCAGGTACGGGGGACCATATGGGGCACCAGGATTTGAACTGATGACCTTTTGCATGAAAGGCAAACGCCTTACCTCCATGCTATCTCCCGGGCCCCAGGTACAAACGTTTTTACCTAATACTTCCAATTAATTTAAGACAAAGTTGTACCCTGTCTGTTGACTTTTGTATGCTTTTTAAAATTTTATTTTGTTGGATTTCTGCATGTCACACCCAGTGGTTCTCAGAGTTTGCACCTGAATATGCTTGGACATCATTCCTTGTGGTGCTTGAATGATACTTCTGATGATAGTGATTATACTTGACTCAACTAAGTGCAAGGTAAACACATCCTACTCACTGTACTGTCTGTCTCTCAAGTCCTCACTATGTTTTTAATAGCCCAGGTTCTTAGAATTACTATCTTGATGTATTTTAAATTATTATTGATTTTCTATTCTGGTAGAATAGAATTATTTAGTGAGTTTCTTTTTGTCCTTTATGTTAAATTAAGAGAAATAAATATAGTCATTGAAATGAAAATCTTCAGTTTCAAAAGGTAAGCTTAGATAATGTTTTAGGCAATTACAGACATTAATATAGCTCTAGTTATTTGGTCTTCTTACTTTTTTTTAAATACCTGAGTCCACATCAGTGAGGGTAATCACACAAACTGTTACCCCCCACTTAGGGGGGCACACACCAGACATGGCTTTTGCCTTTCTAGTGCTGTGTCTAATTTTTTCTCCCAAGAAATATCTGCCAGAAGGCCCTCTTAGAGGTCTATCATGGACCCTTTGCATGAATCACTGGCAATATTTCTGTCATACTTCCTACATGGTAGTGACTCAACATTTTTCCCTTTAATTCGTTTCTGCTCACTATAGAAACCCGGCCTCATTCTCCTTACAGACAAAAGAAAAGTCAGTACCAAAAGCCTGCTAAAAGTTCCCCGCTGGCTAGTTTATTTGTGACTAGTATAACCTGGTGCCAGCAGCTTTTTTTTTTTTTTTCTGAGTCTTTAGCCCTATGATGGTAAACAATTATCTCTGTCCCCCCAAAAAAAGCTATTTTCCGGCAACTATATAAACATCAAACATTCTTGTCTCTCTTCTCTTAGTTTCTTGATAAACCTGTATTTCTGCTTACCCATAAACATTTCCACTTCCAACCTCCAGCAGAGTTCTTTCTCACCTATAGGAAAGTCATTTTGATATGTAAATTCTAGGCCATTGTACTGCTCTCCTACTCTTTGTCTTCCCTGACAACACTCTGCATTCCTAAGCCTGTACTTATAAAAAGTCATCAGCTGAAAAATAAATTTGTCTCTTGTTCCTTGGACTAGGGTCCCCATACAATGCATTTTGTGAGGTCTCATTTATTTCATTTTCATATTCATATTCATCTGCTTTGTGTGCCCGTTTAATTTCCAGTGAGGATTATCTACCCACTAAGGTTTTTGCTTAGGGACGCTAACAGGTCTACAGCAACAAACTATTAAGTCCTTTTAGATACAATGAATGATGATTTCCCCGATGTTCCCCCTATTATGTCACTGAAATATCTGAACTATAATAATTTATTTTTAGATTTTATTTAGAATAATTTGTGCATCTTATATTCTTTATCTCTTTTAAAATGATTTAAATAATTGTAGGTATGTAAATTCACTGGTATTGGGTGCTCTATTGGGATTTTGTACATTAGAAACCATCGTTATCAGTATTATAAATCATATAACCTCAATTAATAAATATACTTGTAGAACATATAACTTTTTAAGTGTACTGATTTATATTTTAATATTTATTACTCACAATGATGCTCTAAAGTTCTAAATTCATTTGTTTAACTGGTGTGTAAGTAAAGCAATAAAATTATATTCTACTAATACTCCTTTTAAATTATTGATTTTCAAGTACTATCAAATTTATAAAATAGTAATAAAACCAGGGAATGGGTAATAGGTCTGAACATTTTAACTATTTAGCATTAATTTTAGTACTAAATTTTTAGTACTAATTTATCTGTGCTTGTTTATCTGACATCCTGTTGCTCAGCAATTGAGTTTTGGTAAAAAGTATTGCCTTAATAATTTATTAGCATCTGCATTTAAGTATTATCATCAAGGTAAATATTTGCCACTGATTTATTATCCACATATATCTATAATATACTTTAATTTTATACTCTAGGCATCATTTTGCCTGCTATGGGAGTCATTTATTATATGATCATAGATCAGTTATTATGTTTGTTTAAAATTATGACTGCTATCTCCAATTTATATTGCCCTAAATAAGTTATCCATGTTGAACTGATTAATTTTTCAGAAGCAGAATAAAAGTTATACTTGACATTGAACTTCTGAAACGAATCAAATTCTTGCTTGTACTAATCTTTTATGACTGCATTTTTTTAATCCATAAAAAGAAATTGATTTATTAGAATTGATATTTAGATAATGGTCAAATAGTTGATAAATGTTGTAGATAAAAATTCTAAAGAATATATATATATGTACCTATATATGTGTAACTTTTGGTTCCCTATTTTTACTGATACAAGTACTATTGTAAAATATTTTGCTCTTATAATTATCTTTATTATTGTCCTGCTCCCTGGCTCTACCCCACCTTGCCTTGCCCCACGATGCTGCACCCACTCATTTAGTGTCACCTCTTCTCTTGTCTCTTCATCTCTTTTCTTCTTCTCACTCTTCCACTCAGTACCCTATCCTTCTCCTCCCCTCCTCACCCCTTTCCCTTCTACTCCGCCTCTCCTTCCCTTCCCTTATCTTCTCTATTTTTTCTGCTACACTGGTAATGCTCATGGCTTACTTCTGATTTTGTGCTCAGGAGTCACTTTTAGTGGTGTTCTGGGTATCATATGCAGTGCCAGCATCCAATTGGGGGTGACTGCATACAAGAAGAATGCCTTGTCCTTGTGCTTTCTTTCTAGTCCTACTTCTTTTTTTTTTTTTTAATTTTCTTGTTTAAACTATTGCTATTTATGCAGTCATTGACAGTTGGATGGATTTTAGACATACAATGTTTTCGGATCAATCCAGGACCAATGTCAACCTCCCTCCACAAATATTCCCAGAATCAATACCATACCACCATACCCTAGCCTGCAATTATAACAGGCACATTTTTAAGTTTGGTTTTTCAAATTTGAATCTCATTCACTGTTGTCGACTCTGGCTTGGACATTTGGTTCTCTCCTTTCTTAACACCACCAAATGCACCTGAGAACCTTTAGCCCTGTCTCCTGTCATTGCATAAGTTTCTTTCTCCTCCTCAATTCAATTTCTTTCTTTATTATAATTTGGGGCCTAAGGTGTTCTCAATAAGCCCCATTTAACTCATTGAATTTCTTCATGCAGATATTCTAAACACCACATAGATATATCATCTTTTATTTATTTTTCTTATAGCTTACTTCTTTTAACATAATATCTTCCATTTTCATCCATGTTGCAGCAAATTGCATGATGGCATCATTCTTCACAACTATATAGTATTACATATGTATTATGAAATCTTCATGATCCACTCACCTGTTGTTGTACATCTTAGTTGATTCCAACTCTTAGCTATTGTAATGAGTGCTATAATGAATAATGGTTTGCATATATACTTTTGCATATATTTTTTAATTTTTAATTTTTTTTCTGGGGAAAAATATCCAAAAGTGGAACTATGGATCATTTGGCAGTTTGGTTCTGAGTTTATTGACATCGCTTTAAACTGTTTTTCATAGGGATTGGACCAGGTAGCATTCTATCAGTGGATGCAAGTTTGTTTTTACCACATCCCCGCCAACACAAATTGTTCCCAATATTTTTGATATGTGTCAACGTCACTGAAGTAAGATGATATGTAATTGTTGTCTTGATTTGGATTCCCTAAAGATAAGCTATGAACATCTTTTCATGTGCCTGTTGGTCATCTGTTGGTCTTCCTCAGAGAGGTTTCTATTTATTTCTTCTCTCTATTTTTTTTTTGTTTGTTTTTGGGCCACACCCGGTGACGCTCAGGGGTTACTCCTGGCTATTCGCTCAGAAGTCGCTCCTGGCAGTCACAGGGGACCATATGGGGAACCGGGGGATCGAACCGCGGTCCGTCCTAGGTTAGCACAGGCACCTTATCTCCTGCGCCACCGCCCGGCCCCTCTTCTCTCTATTTTAATGGATGTTTTAGATTTTTCCAGATTAACTTTGTGAGTACTTTGTACATCCATGTTTCTTTTGCCATACAGAAACTTTTATTTTATGTTGGGTCTGCTTATTAAATAACTGCTATTCCCAAATGTTCAGTATAATGTTTAACTATCTAACAAATACTAAAATTTAACTAATTTATATCAACATTTTTATCCCTTTAACTATACTATGCTACTAATATTTTACAAAGTATTATGCCATATTATTTACTTTTAAGTGTGTACCATATACCACTATCATATACCAGGACTCTGATCACTTCTTTTAATTTATTACTTTTTCAGTCTGAGTATAATACTGATTTATACCATAAGGTGATTTTATAGGTAAAAAGACTGGATCTTAGAAACACCTGTACCCTTTACTTATACCACCAGGCTTAATCACGCTCTGTTTGACTTCAAAAGCAAAATAACTAATTCACTCAAATTTTTCTGAGCACTTGAACCTCTCTGCATATCTGACAAAAAGTTAGCTGTTGATGAAGATATTAGTATTCTTGTGGTGACAGCTAATTCTTACCTTTTTTTACTTTTATGTACAAAAAGTTTTATAGTTTTAAAATATTATACATTAATTAAAATTAATAAAAATTTACATCCATTATAAGAGTTGTATAATGAATGCATATAAAATAGGTTATTTTTTATTAATTTGATATCATTTAATTTGTTTTCAATGTTTTAAATAAAATTATATTCGTTAGCCTTTTTAATGAAAATAAAATACTTAAAAGCAAGATAACATACACTTATCCTATATAGTAAACATTTAAAATATTCCTTTACTATTGAGTGTGGTGAAAAATCTTTGCATCATTCGAAGTGTCCTTTTCCTACCTCAAGGGAAAAGCACTTAGAAAAATACATCGAATTATTAGGTACACTACATCCAAGGCTACTGAACCAGAAGAATAAGAACATAAAGCTTGGGAGTTCAGCTGGATCAATAGCTCAATCCAGGATCTGATTGTCTTCTGGACAGTGAATGAAAAGCACTAAGCTGCCAGTTTGTACCACGGATATTTAAGACCTCTGCTCAGTCAAGATATATTTTTCATAAGACAGAAAGCAACTTACCAATAAAACTATTTAGATATGTGACCATACAGCATACAAAAATGAAGGACATTTGTTTTTTCCCCTTATTTACAAGATAAAGGGTATGCACACAAACTCTCTGCAATATGTAGAAACACATAATTGTGAAAAGCCTTTTTTTCACAGAAGGCTTATTCCAAGCCCTCAGAACTCTCCACGGATAACAAATCTACTCTAATATCTCTGACAATGAAAAACATTGGTTGTGGCAATCTGCTTTTTTCCTGGCATTGAAAATATATTACAGTGGAGCCAGTTTTCTCCTCTTATTCATCATCTTTCCCTCACTTCCTTTTTTCTTCTTTTCTACTCAATCTATCCTTTCCTTCCTTCCCTTCCTTCCTTCCTTCCTTCCTTCCTTCCTTCCTTCCTTCCTTCCTTCCTTCCTTCCTTCCTTCCTTCCTTCCTTCCTTCCTTCCTTCCTTCCTTCCTTCCTCTCTTTTCTTTGTCTTTCTCTTCTTTTTCTTTTTTCTCTGCTTTTCTTTATGACTACAAAGTGTCTTGTTTCATTATGTATATGTGTTTTGAAGTTATCTGTTCAGAGTACTGAAAAGTTTCATTCTGGTCTGATTTTTAGCTATTTCTACTTTTGACTGGTATGCATCCTTTGGTCCTACTATTGTAGCAAGCCTATTTGGAGACACACAACATAAACATATTAATAGAGATCTTTTTTCATGCTTAATTTGAGATCTCTGTTGTATTGTTAATAACCTGAATATAAAGGATTCTCCAATGTGACATTTATAAAATAGTATGACAAAAGGGAAATATAAGGAAGGCATTTAAAAATGGAAAAATGAAAGGCATCCACCTGAAAAATAGACATGCACTAGAAAAATAGAAATTTTTGGCAAGTGACTTTATTTTTCTCATCCATGTTCCGAGTAACGTACAATATAGATTTAGAGAGTAAGTGAGAGTTTTCAATGTTCTCTTGTCCTGGGGATCTAGAAGTGCTTTCCTAGCACAGCTCCCAGGTATGGTATGTAAGAAACAAAGAAGCCACTTGCATCTTTGTGTTATGTGAAAATGTCCCTTGATTTTGTATTTTCCTGGCATCAGCTTCTACTTCAAGTAATGATGCAGAGACAAAACTGACCAAAATAATGTAAAAGAGAAGTTTGAATATGTATGGCAAGACAATTTCTTCTATAGTAAAAGTGAAAATGTACTTTTTTTCTCTTGTAAGTGAAAAGGAAAATTTCACAATGTACATCTACCCTTTGCTCAGGCTTTTGAGTATTACCATCATCATGGAATTAAAAAAATATACAAATTTATATTTATTTAAAAAACATTCCTTTCCTCCCTTACTTCTATTTTGTCCCTTCTTGTATCTATGCACAGAAAGTGATCTTAAATTATAAAATTTTATTCTCTTTTTTTTACTCAAAAACTCTTTGAAAAACTTTGGAACTTATGCAGTAGCCAAAATGTATCTTATCCAAATGGGTAATGTAGTACAATCTCTTGCATTTGATCAAATATGAGTTCAAATCTCTTTTTTAATCTATTAAATTGTTCACTATCTGCAAAACTCATATTTCTCTTCAGTAATGACCAGCAACAATATTTGCATCATAAAGTTGTAGTGGTAAATTAAATACTGTATATAAAGTAATAAATTTAGTGTGGGACATTAAAGTAGTATCTGGTATTTTTTGATGACTCAACTCTGCTTATTCTTTATCATCAATAACCACTTTCAAGTAAGTGAATTATTGAAAATGAGTTGCTTATATCAAGGACATATTGATATAAGTTACATAACTATTTATAAGGTCTCTACCCAACAATAGTCTAAATTGACTTTGAATGTTAAATTTGAATGATAATATAGTTTATATTGATAAAAGCCAAAGAAAGATATGACTAGAGACTAACCAGAAAAAGCTGAATGAAAATATCATCATAATAAATGCTTCTTATTAATAACCAATTCTAAGGCCAGAGTAATTTACTGCAAGCATGGTTCTAGTTTTTTATGTGGTCAATTTAGTTTCTATCCCTGGCACCTTGAGCCAACCAGGAGTGATCCCCGGTAAAGAGCCCAGAATAAGCTTGATCACTTGGTGAGACCCCCAGCAAAATTATAACCAGTTCTATAGTGAAATATATAAAAAGCAATGGCTGTTAAAACAAAAGCTATCAATTTGAACACAATCAACTTCACATTTTTCTTCTTTGCCAATTGCTACCCTTTATATTGCCTTTATATCACCGTGAATAAAAACTCTAAATTTTCCCTATTCTGACATATAAATAGAAGAATATTAATGATGCCTGGGGCTACTGGAAGTACTAAGAAATAATAATAATATCTCAATTGAACCTAAATTCTAGAATTAAACCCTAGACCCCAAGCAATGCTATTTTCATTAGCATGTATAACAAACAAGTACAGGATATAAGCAAAGGATAGGCTAAAGCAATAAAGGTTAAAAGTTTTAGCTTTTAGGTAAAAACTGTTTTTTATAAAAACTCTTTTTGTTATATGATTCATTCACATTTTTAAAAGCAAATTGAAGTGTTTGTTTGGCAGCAAATCTGAGAACACAATATCCTGTTTCTTTTTGGTTTGTTTTGATTTTTGGACTACACCCGGCAGCCATCAGGGGTTACTCCTGGTTTTGCACTCAGAAATTGCCTCTGACAGGCTTGGGGGACTATATGGGATGCCAGAGATTTAACCTGGATCTGTCCTGGGTTGGCCCCTTGCAAGGCAAACACCCTACCACTGTGCTATTTCTCTGGCCCCAATAGCCTGGTTCTTAATCACCAGAACAGTTTGTTTCTTTACAAATATATTTGAAGTCTAATCAAAACAGAAAAAGGTATGTATATTGATACCTACATAAACCATATTCATTAGCTATAAACATATTCATGTTTGATTTTATTGAGAAATGAGTTTCAAATTTTAAGAAAGAATGAACTCATCCATACTATATAACATTTTTTAAATGTGGAAAGCAAAGTTTGCTAAGTACAAATTCTATTTAGTTTAGTAAATGTCTTCTACCATAAAAGCCTCTTTGCATGCTTTCAAATATCTGTGCGGAAAATGCTATAAATAGTAAAATATTTTAAATGACATTATGAATGTCCACCCCAGGCCATAGTTAAAGAATGAGCATTGAAAATCAAAGTGTTACAAATAGACATTATTGTTTTCTTTTATGGGTTGCGTAGCAAGTTTTCTTTTATTGTGTTAAGCTATCAGAAATGGCCATTCGCATTTCAATGTCTATTGCCTATTGTTTATAGAATTACAGAAAATATTTCATAAAGCTGTTAATGTTAAAAAATTTTAGACATATAAATGCTTAGGTTTGATTACAAGAAATATATTACATTGTCCACTTAAAAGAGTGCTTGACATTAATGTAATTAAAAAATTTTATGAGTAATTTTTGGTAGACGTGGGTTTTTTTTTTTCTGCTAGTTTTTCTAAATATCCATAATTCAGCTTCTTTAAGAGTGGGTGACATTTATAAACAGCAGACCAATAATACAAGACAAGTTATGTTATAAGCAGTAAAGATTTATTCTTTAGAAATTATTTTAGAAAATTTACATAAAAATTTAATTTAGTTTTAAACTGGCCCAAATGTGCATTTGACAAGAAGAGCCAGAGGGCTTTGGTTAGATCAGCAGAGATCTAAAACTCACCCAGAGAGGCAGCAAGCATGATAGTAGAGTGATTAATGCACTTGCCTTGAGCATTCCTGGCCTAAATTCAATCCCTAGCATTTCATATGGTCATCTGAGTACTACTGGGAGATATCCTTGAATATAGAGCTAGGAATAAGCCTTGAGCATCACTAGGTGTTGTCAAAATATGTAGATATATAGATAGTTAAAAATAAATCATAGTATTTTACCAAATAATATATTTTCCAATTATTTAAAATTTACTTTAAGTGTGTTATATAATTTTATTTAGATAATTCATCTTATAATAAAATATTTTTCACTTTTAATTATTATTTTAATTACATTTAGTTATATTGTAATTTGGTCAGTAATTAATGAATTATAAATATGATAAACATATATGTACTTTCTGATTGTCTTTAGAGTATTAAACTTTCTAAACTTTCAAATTAGATCCTAGAATTCAAACCTACTGTGAACAAAATTGTTAAAGAGAATTTTTTGTTCTTTATGTGTTTGTTTTGGGCATCACAACCAATGTGTACAAGGGTTACTCCTGGCTCTGTGCTCAGAAATTACTCCTGATAGGCTCAGGTGATCCTATAGGATGCCTGGTTCAACTGAGGTTGGCCACGTGCAAGACAATCACCTTGCCTTTGTGCTATTGTGAGGGGCTGGAGAGATAGCACAACATTAAGGTATTTGCCTTGCATGCAGTCCACCCAGGAGGAATCCAGTTCAATTTCCGGCACCCATATGAACCCCCAGCCTGCCATGGGTGATTTTTGAGTGCAGAAGTAGGAGTAACTCCTGAGCACCACTGAGTGTGGCCCAACAATCAATTAATGAATAAATAAATAAAGGTTTAAAAAAAGAAACCATTGTGATTTACAGCATCCTTTATAGTTGGGTTTCAGACATACAATGAATCAACACCAATCACATCACCATTGTTGACCTCCCTCTACCAATATTCACCAAGTACATCCCAGACTACCCTCCCAGCCTCACAGCATGCCAGTATAACAGGCCCATTTTAAGTTTAATTTGTTAAACTTGGGTTCTCTCAATTTTATTGTTGTTGACTTTGGTTTGGATATTAGTTCTGTCCTTTTTTTTTTTTTAAATTAAAGTTCTGTCCTTTTAAAACTCCACCAATGCATCTTAAACAATTTGGCCCGTCGCCCATGTCTTTTCATATTTGTATTTTTCTCCACTCAATTTCTTTCCATTTTCTTGCTATACTCTAAGATTGTTCAAGACAACTACCACACATATCCCATTTGTAGAGTATAAGCAAACATAAATATGCATTGTAAACATGGTAAAACATATAAACATATAAGTATAAAGAAATATGGTAATGGAATAAAAATGGTTAATGACAAGAGAACTTGAGAATTTGTCTAAAAATCTGAGGTTACCATGGTGGGTAAATTGAGTGGAAAGTGCTCTGGCAAAGATGTAGTGTTGAAACATTTTATGTATAAAATCCTAATATTAAAATTTTGCAAATCAGGCTGCCCAAAATTAAAATTATATATGTATATATATAAGTGTGAAAAATATATTTGGAGCTTTTTATATTGAAATTAAACCTTTTAAAAATGTGTACAGTATCTTACCAAATGACCATGGGATACACTTTGGTGATGGTAGTAAAAGTGACACTGCCCATAGAATTAAAAATGAAAATAAAATTCCTCTTGTATAGATAATTTAGAAAAAAATGTAAAAGCTAAGATGTGCAGTTGCTACATGTTCTTTGTGAAAGGGGCCAGAACAATCGCACAGCAGTAGGGAGTTTGCCTTGCATAACGGCTGACCCAATCCGGACCTTAGTTCAGCATTCCATATGGTCCCCCTAGCCAGGAGGGATTTCTGAGTGCATAGTTAGGAATAACCCCTGAGCATTACTGGGTGTTGTCAAAACCAAATCAAACCAAACCAAACCAAACCAATAAACAAAGGAAAAAAAAAAAAAAAAGAAAATCATGGTGTATATGGGCAAGAATGTTAAATATCACAGTCATTATTTTGTTATAGAAAAGTCAAAATAAACAAAATAAGCTTTCTGTAAGATAGCAATTTATTTGTTTATTTATTTGGTGGGGGATTACAACTGGCAGTGATCAGAGGTCTAACCCAGGTCAGCCGCTTGTTGGGCAAAAGTTCTAATTGCTGTGCTATCTCTTCGGCTCCAAGAGAGCAATTTAAATAGTCAAAGCTGCTATGGTATAATCCAGCAGCATTAAAACAGACGTCTGGGGCCCGGGAGATAGCATGGAGGTAAGGCGTTTGCCTTTCATGCAAAAGGTCATCAGTTCGAATCCCGGTGCCCCATATGGTCCCCCGTGCCTGCCAGGAGCAATTTCTGAGCATGGAGCCAGGAGTAACCCCTGAGCACTACCGGGTGTGACCCAAAAACCAAAAAAAAAAAACCCCCAAAAACAAAACAAACAAACAAAAAAACAAACGTCTAAGAAAATAATTGCTGAGTTTTTATATAGTAAAAACATATAAGAACGTATTATGTCAAATTCTAAATTTTTCAATACATTTCAGTTTGATAAAAATGTTTACATTGGGGTGCCCCCCTAATATTAGCATCTCATTTACCACCTTCCTCAAGTTGGTTATTCGATGTTTTTTCTTTCATAATTTTTAAGGCTTCTATACTTCCTTAGTTTGCTTTCCTCCCCATGTCCTCATGTAACCTATACTTTACTTTTTTTTGGGGGGGGGATATGTGGGGATTCAAAATTCTCCTCAGAGGATGAGAAAGACCAAATATTTACTGGAAATAAGAAAATAGAAAATAAACTATATGTAAACTCTTCTAAAGTGAATATTAAATTCTTAGGTGTTTTACCAACTCTGACTTATCATAACATTTCCATAATTCTAGCATTCTAAAATTAAAACAAAGGGTCAGATTTTGACGCCTGTTTATTTTAACTTATTGCTTTTCATTTTAAAGTTTACATAAAATTTTATGTACTATTTTTACTCATTATTTTAGCATAAATTATTTTATATCATTACAAAGAATAATATAGCATGGAGACATATGCTATATTGTATGACATATATAATTGCATATGATGTATAAGCATACATCATACTTAAATATAGTCATATTTATGTAAGGTGATTAATCAATCCTTCATTGTATAAAATTTACTTGCTATTAACTTGACTATAAAACAAATTAAAATAAAATATCAGAAATATAGAAACACTTGTCCTATCATTTCTTTTGAGAAAATGAAATGTAAAATTGATTAGTTACACTCTTTGAGTTAAACTTTCCATGGAATCTGGTATAAACTTCAAAAATGTAGTAATTTATAAAAGGACTATTTAAGAATCTATATGATTTTTCTAAATGCAATCCAATATTTACTACATCTAGTATTGTATTATTATTTTTTGTTTTCTTATATAAAAAATGAAAAATTTGCCTAGCAGTGAGAAGACCAATTAGTTACCATGATGCACATACCTATTCTTAGTAACTATTAGTCTGGTGACATATTTTAGTGATTAAAAACCCAGAATTCAGATAAAATTAGAGATAACTCTCAAAGTTCTTTAACATCTGCTAAATTATGCAGTTTCTCTGAACCTAAGTTTGTTAAAATGACTATAATTCCTACTGCATAGGATTGCCACATGCTAGTTACTATAAATCTCAGTAGAAAGTGTATATATATAGCAATTACACAGAATATTATGGTTATTCTTATTAACCAGAAGAAAACCCGGCTAAGACGACCCAAACAATGAGTTAGGGGACCACATGATTTCTCACTCTAGATGTTTTTAGTACCTTGTTTAATTATCCCACTTTCTCTTATTTAGAAAGATAGTGTTATGTGGCTAAGAAATAAACTTGGCACTCATTTTAAACTCTTTTTTTTTTCCTACAGAACAATTAAAAAAGAACTAGCATGCTGATATTTGTGATGAAAACATCTAGAAAATTCATGCTCATTCCCACCCACAATTCAGTTAACTATTCTCAGGAGTACTAAATCTTAAAGCATTCATTCAGTGTTTGTGATGGATGAATTTGTTTGCTTCTACAATAATGCTAATTATTTTTCCTCAATTATTTTTTGAGGTTCAAGGCTCATAAAGGGGAACTGGTTTTGAAATTCTAGCTCTAACTGCTGTGAAGACTCAGAAAAAAAGTTTGTAAATACATATTTAGATAATCTTATACATTCCCAAACTATAACCATCTATATTTAGAGATAATACCACAGAAAACATTATGTGCTTAGACTAACATTGATGTACTGGTTTCTTTGGCAAAGAGCCTGTGTTTTCTACAGTGTTCCTCCAAGTCCCGGGTTAAGCTGACATTCTTGCTACTTTCTGAGGTCCTGACAAAGCTAGATTATACTGAGCATAATTCCAGTTTTTGTTGTTGGGTTCTATACTGAAATGCCTCAAAAAAGTGTGTGTATAACCTTGAGATAAAAATCTATCAATATAATTTTGGTTGCTAGATACACATTGATGTTCTGTTTCAAAATGTCCCTTGGAGTCACTGTCAAAACCATAATAATGCTTGTTTTTCAGCTCTGATGTGACATTCCTTATGTTTATTTGCAATAGTCTTAGATTAAAATCCTTAGAAAACAATCAGCAACAGCAGGATGATTTGAAAAATAAAGAAAATTATGAGCACCCAGTACTCCAACTCTGAGTTATTCCATTCGCTTTGTAGGCAGTGTGCACCTGCTGAGGTGTGAGTCGGCTGGCATTGATGTCATTTCCCCATATTTGCATTCCACTTAGAAGGTCATTCAACACTTTTTTTTGTCTCTTTTGTGAGTCCGAGTATAGACAGTTTCCTCTAAGAAAGCTTTGGTCTTAAATTTGGTTTTAGGCTACATGTTATTTTGAAACAGTATTGTGAGGACCTTACTGAATCTGGATAAAAAGCAGTAAATGCTGCCCAGTTTCCTTCACCGACACCAACACAAAATATTCTGACAAAAGTTATAGGAAAGAGAGATAATATAGGAGGCAAGGCCCTTCCTTGCATTAGACTAATCCTGGTTGCATCACCCAATACCACATAAGATCCCTGAGCACTCCCCAAAGTGACGTCCAGTACAGTCAGTAATAAACATACTGGTGCTGTCCCAAGACTATAAAATATAGGTTAAGCTTCACTCTAAATTATATTATTTTCTTTATTTAATTCCAAATTTTGGTATGTGAAAATTCAAATATAAGATAAGCTCTTTGTTATCAGATACCAGGTATAAGGTACCAGTTATGCTATACTAAAAAAAAGAGATAAAAAGAATATAGTAATATACATTTTAATATATAATAAGGTCTGCTTTGTGTAAAATATCGAACAAATATGGACTAAAGCTTTTGTGTGGATATTTAATATTCAGATGATTGTTTAATTTGCCAATGAAAATAAAGCTATACCTAAAAGAAGTGAAAAATTGTGATTGTAACACAGTCCTTTTGTTTATTACAGTACTCAGAATATTTTGTTGTTCAATCTATTGTTCACTATACAATTTTAAACCAGGCCAATTTATTTTTAAAGCCCTGAGAGTACAAGTCAATGTAAATAGCCTAAAATATGGGTACTTCTGGTGCTCCATATTTAATTTGATTTATGTCAATCTCAAACTTTATGAACTTAAAATCAAGTTGTTAATTACAAATCAAGTTGTTAATTTAAAATTCAATTTTTAACTTAATTTTTTAAACTTCAAATTATTTAATATCCTTGATATTTTTAGGACACCTTTGGATACCACCTTGCCATTCTAGCTATTAGCTCTTTCTCTTGACCATTTCTTATACCCAGTTGTTCATAATTATAACTAGTTTATAAGTGTTTCCTCCTCTTTCTTGAATTCAATCAATTAAAATGTTGTCTTTCTCTGGAAACTACTCTTATCACACAATTTCTATGCTGTTCTGCTCAAATCATACTCCCTTTTTATTTCAACTTTAATCAATTTTTTCTTGATATATTTATATTGGTTTCCGTTACACCTCAGTTTTCTAAATACATGAAGTTTTCTTGTCTAGCTATTTTCATGTCTATCTGATCTTGCCCAGTGCCCTTTCTTGCTACTTAATCATATGACAGATACCCACTTATCATTTTGTAACCCTGGGCTGTTGTTTATTCATATTTATATTCAACGCAAAGATGTTTTCTTTCAGTTTTGGTTTGCAATAACATAAAAGTATTGTTATTCTAGACTTATATTTCCAAACCAGGGCACTTTTTTCTTCAATTCTAAGCATCCTTACTTGAATGCCTAATAAACATGTCAAACGTTATATTTTCCAAACTGAGCTTCTGAGTCTTCCTCCATAATTCTGTTCCATATATATTTTTCCATCTCAACAAATTCACTATTTCAAATGCAATAGAGTAATTATGTAAATAATTACATACTTTTCTATGAATAGTGTGCCTAATATATTTATTCTAAGTAATTTGCACTTTTAGCAGGAATAAGAGCTCTAAACCACATTCATCTTTTCTAGTCGTTTTTTAAATAGATACTTCTAAGCTCTCCTTTCCCCTCAGAGTTTTCTCATCTAAGTTAGAAGGAAGAACTTACCTATTAAATATAACTCATATAATTCCAATCCTCTGTCCAAATCCCTTTAGTGACCAATTTTTCATTCACAGTAAAATCACCATGCCTTTTTCCCTATCCTAAGTTACTGTATCATTATATCTCACCAAGAAAACTGCATCCTTTGAGCCTCCTTAAACTATGGTCTCCTGACTGTATTCTGACTGCATGCCTTAACCAGGTCAATCTATATAAAACACTGTTTTTATTATCTTACTTCATAGCACACAGTTCTTATCTCATGCAATTCCAAAGGGGGTAAAATCATCCAGCTCTCATAATCCCCACAGTCTAAGCCATCTCTACAAAACAACTCCATCATCCATTTCCCACCAAAAAATGCCATTCTTTTTGTTGAGTCAGTATCAGAAATATTACATCTTCATTCACTATCCTGCTAACATCATTTCCTTTAGTAGGAAACACATTTATTCTGCTCTGTCCCTTTATTGATCATACACATCCTCCAAATGCTTTTTCTACTTCCTACTTGAATCTTTCTCTGACCATCCCAATTCCACTGATTTATTCTGCATTCTAGCATCTGTTGAGCTGAGATATTTGTACTAACAATTTGAACACAAAGAGGTACTTTCTGGAAGTGGTCACAGATGTGGTTTCACTTAATAAGCACTTTTTGATCGGAGTGTATATATTTTTTTCAAAAAAAATAAGAAATACTGATTCCAGGGAATGTATTGATGTACATGTAATTGTATCTTCTTGTAGACATAATTTTAAATGATCAAATAGTCATTAATTTATTAAAATATTATAATTATTAACAACAAATCACTAAACATAAAGTTAATCAAGCAGACTTTATTGGAATATACAAGGTGCATATGCTATGTAGAAAGAATAACACAAGTTATAATCTTTATTGAGCACATGACAAATTATCTTCAGGGTTTTAGTAATGAAGCCACTTGATCTTCATCATTATCTTGTGTGTTAAATATCAATTTTTATTTTATTTTGAATATACAACTATACAGAAAGTTAGAGATTTTTCCCTAGACACAAGTTAAAAAGTGGCACAGTATTAAAACTAGGTAGCCAGCTCTCTGAGTCCCTCTATGAGTCCCCACTTTTATTTATTTTAAAAATGTTAAGTCCCTGGACTTACTTACATCATACTTTCAATACTGTTTTCTATATATTTTATTTTGATCTAATGTTAAACTCATATATTCCTGTACTAGAAAATTATGGAGTCTTTGTATTTGCTCCCATTATCAGAAAAAAATTAAGCAAACACATTCATTTTCCCAGTTATGCCCACTTTAAAAAATAGCTCTTGACTATCCAGGGGACTACAAGATAGGCACATTGTGAACTTTTTCAGTCATCCCACCCCAGATTAAGAATTTCAAAGATGTGCTAGTCATATAAATTTGTTTCAGACAGACTTGCTTTCAATAGTGGAGTTTAAAAACATTCTAAATCACATTTGCTACAGTTTGTTTAGAGCTTTTTTCCCCTGGCCTATCTTTTCTGAGTTGTGGCTAATTTTTCACTGTCTCATTTTAATTTCTCTCTTTCTTTCTAGATTTCATCCTCCCATTCATTATTCTTTGTCTCCACTCAGTTTCTGGCTTTTCTTCCTGCAGCTGGGCTTTGGTTGGAAGGGGTGGACGCAGCTGCCCAACCATTTCACATTCTTCACTGATATGATTTTCTTGAGGTAAAACATCATTTAAGAAGTATTACCCAACAATTAAATGTTTCTGTCCTCCTCCAAATCTGTGTCTGAAAGTCTGCCAATAAGACCCTTTGCAGTTGTTTGTGTTGGTTTGGATCCTTTCCTGTTATGCATTATTTTATTTGTTCTGTGCTCATTTGTCTTTTATGCAATATTTTGTTATAGTTCTAATTTCCTTTTTCTGTCTAATCTCAACCACTGACTGGTTCCACTGTTATCTTTCTTTCTCCTTTCCTTTGTAGGGGAAGGGATTCATTGACTACTTCCACTATGACTCGACTGCTTTTAAAAGGAAACGTTTCATCAATTTGATGGGCCAGAGTTCAGGGGCAATTTTGGAGCCAGGAATTGGACTCTTTATCAGCCTTTGAAGATTTTAACTTTCCCACCATGTGCTCAAAACAGGAGCAATTTATATTGATATGATTACTTAAGAACACAAAGTTGTGTCCACAAGAATATGATTTGGAATGAAAACCTTTGACTAGCTAGTTTGACGGTTGTTTCTAAACAATAATGTCAATATTGCACTGGTTTTCCAGATTTTTCAGACCTGGGCTTTCATAAAATTTTCAATGACACTAAAATATTTTAAAAATGTTTAAAAATGGGGCCCGGGAGATAGCATGGAGGTAAGGCGTTTGCCTTTCATGCAAAAGGTCATCGGTTCGAATCCCGGTGCCCCATATGGTCCCCCGTGCCTGCCAGGGGCAATTTCTGAGCAAGGAGTCAGGAGTAACCCCTGAGCACTGCCGGGTGTGACCCAAAAACCACAAAAAATGTTTAAAAATATTTGGCTATTATAAAATCACAAAGTTATTTGTGATTGAGTTTCAGGTATACAATCTTTCAACACCTCCCTTTCAATACTGTTCACTTCCCTACAACATTCCTGCACACCTTCACCTTCACCCCACCAGTTTGCTCCTTACACACAATCTGTCTCTATGAAAGATATTTTTGGGTGGAAATGGGGATACCTGGCAGTGCTCAAAGGTTATTTCTGGCTCTGTGGTCAGAAATTACTCTTGGTAGGCATGAGGTACCATATGGAATACCTGGGATCAACCTTGGTTAGCTTCATATAAGGCAATGCCCTACCAGCTCTGTTATACTCTGCGCCCCGAAAGACACTTTATTCCAGTAATTTTTTCACTATAATTTATACAGTACTGCTGTTGATAGGGTTTCATATAGAACACTTTACCACCTTTTATCAAATCCTTCTCATCCCACTTGAACATTTTAATCCACTATAGCTATAACTCCCTCATGACCTATTTCATAGCCTCCCTAAATGGCTGTCTTTCTACTGAAGACCACTTCTCATATTCTTTGCTTTCATAAAATTTGAGTACTCATTATACCACCATTATTTTAATTGTATTCCATATATGAGAGATATTCTGTGTTTGTGTTTCTCCCTCTAAGTTCATTCAGTATGATACTATCCTGATTTATCCCAGTATCAGTAAACTACATTTATTTATCTTTATCCTTAATACTGACAAAGTAATATTTCATTGTGTGTATATGTACAATAGCTTATTTGTCTAATAATTTTCTTAAACTTTTCGATTGCTTCCAGTTTTTGCTATTGTGGGTAATGCTGCAAGGAGCCAGGGGTGCATATGCCTTCCTCTAATTTTCTTTTTGGTCTTTGGAGTATATTCTAAAAATGTCGATTTTTAGGTTCTCTAGGATTACCCATATTATTTTCCAGAAGTGTTGGACCCTGTTAATATTCTCGTTAACACTGAATGAACTTTTTTTTTCTTTTTGTTTTTGGGCCACACTTGGTGACACTCAAGGGTTACTCCTGGCTATGTGCTCAGAAATTGCTTTTGGTTTGGGAGTCCACATAGAATGCCGGGAATAGAACCCAGGTTCGTCCTGGGTCAGCCGTGTATAAGGCAAATGCCCTATTACTGTGCTGTCTCTTCCAGTTCCTGAATGAACGTTTATTTATCCTCTGCATCCACACCAAAGAACTGGTTGTTCTTTCCTTTTTGATATCTTACTAATTTATCTCAATAGCTCTTATTCATTATGTATATTTTAATTGTGCCCTAATATAAATGGATCAAATTCTGCTTTGTGGCAGTAGGGAAGAAGAAGAACCAGGGACAATATGTATGTGCATTTATATATATTTTATTTATCAAATATAAAGATTGCTAATTGAATGGAAGCCATTTAAGGAGTTGCATTTTAGCAACTCTTGTTAAGCTAGGAAATTTTTCTTAAAGAGTTTCACTGGGTAGTTGGAATCCTAAAGTAGAACATTAGAGAGTATATTGAGTACACTTAAATTAGTATGGAATTATTTTAAAACTTTAATAAGTAGATATATGTCAGACTTGGTTAACTTGCAGATTATACAAAGTAATCAATGTGAAGTGAACCCAAATAAAGTATTGTATTAGCTTCTTATTTTTCCTAGTCATTCTTAGTAATATCAATCAGTGAAATATAGGCCTCTTAATATTTTAGTTATCAGTAAGATAAATTCAAAGGCTATATTTGACTAAAAATGATTTCCTTATATTTCACAGTATACTAGATTTAAATTAAATTTTGTTTATTATTACAATAAAATTATTTTACCAGTTATTAAAATTTTGGAGCAAATCTCTTAGCTCTGATTTTATTTTCTTATGAGTAGAAGGGGCAGACATATAATAAATTAAATCCCACTTCCTTTCAAGTTTCTTTTCAACATTCTACTATTCTATTTAAATACTAACAAGAAAACTTCTTTTGCCTGGAATTTAAAAAGGTTATTGAATAAAAATAAACTTACAGTTTAAGATGTGTAGGAAAAAGTACGGCATGACCAGCTCCTATGCATATAAACTGTTAGTATCTCTGATAATATCTTCTTCCTACCAGGTTTCTAATACTACTTAAAGATTATTTGACTAAATTCTCTTTCTTCTTTTATTTGAATACAAAGCAAACAATGACTACATAAAATGAATTGCTTTCTCTGTATATATAGTATTTAATTACATTCTGAAACATCACTTTAGACTTTGCAATGAAGGTAGAGTTATACTGAACTCCTTTTTTTTTTTTGCCTAATTTGTAAGCCATAGTCTGCCATGTTTATTTCAATTGAA
Source organism: Crocidura indochinensis (assembly GCA_004027635.1). Lineage (NCBI taxonomy): Eukaryota > Metazoa > Chordata > Mammalia > Eulipotyphla > Soricidae > Crocidura > Crocidura indochinensis. The sequence goes on along the minus strand of PVKC010011855.1, from coordinate 3,757 downwards.
AATAGCTGAACTTTGTGAAAGCTCATTGGTGAACATGTGTTTGTCATATTAGGAGCTATCCAGAGGGGCTGATTTTCTGATTAATTACACATATGTAGTAAATCAGAACTGTTGGTATGTGGTAGAAACAGTTTTTATATCAGCTTAAAAAAAAGAGAAAAGGAAAGGTAATTTTCCTTAAATCTAAAAATCTGCTATGAATTCAGTCAGGATAACTTACTAGAGTTCTCTTAGCTTTTAGCATTTGTATCGATCTCTGAAGCAGTCCTATGATTTTTGCCTTCTAACTTATTAATATAGCAACACTAGTCTCCAATTATTTAGTTTTGGTAATACTCTTATTTGGAAGTTAAAGTGTGACCTCTCAGATAAAATAAAAACATGCAACTTAATAATAATTTGCCTGCTCTAATTATAAGCTTATAAATGATACTATAGGTTGTCTGTAACAAACTTTGCTTCAATGAGGGGAATAGTCTTAAGACAATTAATGCCATGATATACTGTGGTTCAGTATATTTTTATTTGTTTGATTTCATTTATTATCTTAATACTTATTTACTCTTTCTTGCTTTACTGTTTTATTTTATTACTTATTCTTTATTTTGTTTGTAATAAACTCTGTGGTGCTTGGGGGGGAAAGAGAGAAAAGTCAGAAACAGAAACAGAGTCAATATATTATGAGGAATTGACACATGATTACAGATACTAAGAATTCTCACAATCTGCCATCTGCAAATTGGAGACACGGGAAAACTAGAAATTGCATTTCTATTTAAAGTTTGAAGATTTAACATGTTAAGTCAAAGTCCAAGAGCAAAAGTTTCAGTCCAACAAGGAGATAGATAGAAAGAATGAATTGACTTCTTCCTGCCTTTTTGTTTTCATTTCTCATGGGTCAATTTTTCATAATATATTGACTCTGTTTCTGCTTCTGACTTTTCTCTATCTTTATGAATGAATGGATAAAAGGATATGAATATAAGCTATACATATACATATATACATATAACCAGAAACATTTTCATGTATATGTTTATTTCTCAAACCTACCCCAATTGGGGAAGGCTGTCTTCCTCTATGCATTTTGCTGATTCAAATGCTAATCTTTCTTGGGATCATACTCACAGATACACTTAAAAAATGTTTAATCAAATATCTGGGCATTCTATTCTCTAGACAAGTTGACACATTGAATTATTCATGTAGGTACTAATGTATGGGCCTCTGATCAGTGCCACAAATCAAAGATCACAAAAAAGAGGCTAGAATTGCTTTAATTGTCTTCTACAGATATCTCTCCAAATGATTCCCTATTAAACATATTACAGTTAGCTGACTTTGAGAAGTACCAAATAAACTTGTCCACTAGTCAGGAGAAAAAATTTAGCTAGTACATGTGAAAATAGAACCTTTTCTTTTTTATGTTTAAAATATTAAATGGTCTATTTTCACCTTAAACAGGTTTGTCACGACTTGGGAGAAATAAATATGTTAATATGTTTTAGGACAAAATTGGTTCAAAATTGTAGTTGGGTTTTATATATATATATATATATATATATATTATATATATACATATATATAGAGAGACAGGATAAGATAAAATTGAAATGAATAATAATTAGTAGCTACAAATTCTTACAAAGAGTTGTAAAGGTGATAAAATAAATTATAAAAATATTATTGTGGCGTTTCACCTTGTAATAAGGGATAGACCAAGTCAATTGTGTTATTTCCCAACAATGAGATATTTTGTGGGCACTTAAAGACCACATTATGGAAGGTTGTTTATTGAAATAAGTATAATTTGACACACTAGTTGAAAAACAGATTAATAATACATTAGGATCTTAAATTTATATATATTATTATACCGTATGAAACTTTTTAAGGTACATAGAATTCAAGTTTTCTATAAAAATTATATAAATTTATAGACATACATTTTAGAATAGTATCAGCAAATATTTTACTACTAATAAAACTATGATAAGGCTATATTTCTTCATTTAGCGTAGATTATATGATTAGAAAAATACTATAATTATTTAGATTCATTAGAGTTTCTATATAAAACTTAAAAATCTAGATAAGATATAATTTCTCACTCTATACTAAGTGATTAGTTACTTAGTTAACTATGATATTCTCTATTTACTTTAACTCAATAAGTTAACTGTTACCATTTCACATATAGATATTTCTACTTTATACAAGTTTTTATTAAGCTGCTTAAATTTAATGAAACAACTTTAATGCAAGCTTTCATTTTATTCAGATAAATCATTTTTGCTTTTGTGCAAAACCCCAGGGTGTTTAAGACTTACTCCTGGCCCTATATTCAGTGATCATTTATGTGTTGTTCAGGGGATTCTAAGAAGTACCTGGGATTAAACCAGGCTCAATCCTTTGTAAGACAAACACCCTATCCATAATACTCTTACTCCAGCCCCTGAAAAATGTCTTACTTTTAGCGGTCGGAGTGATAACACAGTGAATAGGACATTTGCCTTGCATATGACAGACCAAGGTTCGATATCCTGCAGCCCATTTGATCCCCCAAGACTGCCAGGAGTGATTTCTGAGCTCAGAGTCCTGAGCGCCACCGGGTATAACCCCAAAACAAAACTAATTAAAAAATAAATTACAGTGAAATGTGAACATTCAAAATGGCATGGAGATTTGTTTTACTCCATGGTAGAGGAAGCACACGTGCCATGAGAGTGGCATCACCCAGCTCCTACCATGAATGTTATGTATGTATGTATGTATCTTCTCATTCCTACTTTTACTGTAGGTGACTGCTGTTTTATATAATATGTGCTGTTCAATAGGTTATTTTTGTGGTCTTGGAGCATGTACTGTTTTTTTTAATATACATTTATGCTAGCCTGTTTTCAGCACCATTCAAGTTTAATAAAGATTTTATAGGTTGCACTGGTTATGGTGATTGGCAGACACCATAGATGAGTTCACTTTAATAAGTCATAGGGTACTTATTTTGGCATTAGTTAAAATTCAGCTATCCTAGATCAAACTTCATGATAATTGGGCTGAGAATGTCTCAGAGATGTTAAGCTTCAGTATTGTAGTGCTTTACAATATCTAACAGCATGCATTTTTTCTCATAAAAGATGTGGGGACATTTTATTGAGGAAACATCTCAAAGGAAGGTCTTGAATGTTCCATGAGAGTGTCATCACCCAGCTCCTTCCATGAATATTATGTATATATAGGTTTATTGGGGCATTGAGACATCAGAGAGTGAATAAATGGCAGCTATCTGCTTTTGCCTTTTTTAATAGCCATATATGATTCTATTTGGTGGCATTTCCACCACTCTTGGTTTTCTGCTAGATTCAAATTCTTCCCAAAACTGACCAACAGTTAGACTGCTATTTCTTGTCACTTGCCCTTAATGCTATCATATTTTAAAAAGAGGTAAGTCTCTTTTTTTTTCTTTTTTTTCTTTTTTTTGGTTTTTGGGCCACACCCGTTGACGCTCAGGGGTTACTCCTGCCTATTCGCTCATAAGTCGCTCCTGGCAGGCACGGGGGACCATATGGGGAACCAGGGGATCAAACCGTGGTCTGTCCTAGGTTAGCTCAGGCATCGCAGGCACCTTACCTCCAGCGCCACTGCCTGGCCCCCAAAAGAGGTAAGTCTTAGAGATTAGTATTAGTAGTCTTTGAAACTGTGTGTGTGTGTGTGTGTGTGTGTGTGTGTGTGTGTGTGTGTGTGTGTGTGTCTTTGT